>MU260590.1:145000-179735 GCA_020310875.1 Ceratopteris richardii
ATGTGTTGGTGTAGTCAAGGCAATGAAGGTATTACAAGACAGGGGAGTCAACGTAAAGAGTCAGAGCAAAGAGAAGGACCAAGTAGGCAAAGCAATCAAAGAAGATCCGGCAATTAGGCAATACAATTTTTCCAAGACAAATCCTTTTTAATAGTGATTTTCATCACTACATGAACATTGTAAGTACCATTTTTGGTAGATTAAGCTCCATTTTGTTGAAGCCAAGGAGTCCGCAAGCTTGAGGAGTACTAGAAGTAGCTATATACCAATTTTCATAATATTTAGACTTTGTTTGAACCCTCAAATAAGCCCTAGAACCTAATCTTTAACTACGCTGGACACTAGGTTTGAACAGGGCCAAAAGCTAGTAAAAAACTATAAAAAGAGCTAGAGAGCTCATTTTTGAGGTTAGCTTGTTAGTGTTTTGAGCTATTGTAAGAGACTTTTTGAGTAATACAAAGAACTCATTGTTCCTCTCTTTGTTCTTGCCTTGTGTGTGCATGTGTGTGTATGTGTGTGCATGTTTGTGTGCTTATTACTCAGGCACTTGTGCCCTCACTTGCTCATAGTCATCATACTAGTCTTCACGTCTCCACAAATTGACAATTATGAGGCGAATCTCCTCATGTTGGTACTTGCCATTGTGCTAGAGTGACACCAAATTTGGCTCTGTTGTCGGGGAGAGAGCTTTGAGGAAGAGCGTGTGATGGTAAGATGTAGAGTTGGGACATTGGAGTCGTAGGTAATTTCTTTACTTTTCCTTATTTTTCTCTTTCTTAATTCATCATCATCATCCTCACCATCTCCTGCCTCCATCTCCACCTTCGCAAAAATTTTTGTTTTTTGGTCATATCACCTTCCTCACCTCATTCCCCTCATTTCACTTATGAGAGAGAGCGAGAGAGCAAATTTGTGTGGGATATTTTTGCGTGTTTCTTGAGCATTCTTGCAGTACGGACTTCCACATCAACTACAAAAGCTCTAGCAGGTATAGAAAATGTCTGCACAAGTCTCAAGGCATTGAGCTCTTTCAATTGTGATTGATAGAAAAATCAACCTTTAGGTAAAACTAAGTGCACAAACACACTCAAGGGACCTTGCACATCACAAATACACAAGAAAATTTCAAAAATTTGCATTTTCTCTGTCCATCATGATTGACGGCATCAATCGCGATTGACATTGTCCATCACAATGGATAGCCTGTCCATCGTGATTGATAGACCCCGATGGATAGCCAATCAATCATGATTGACAATATCCATCATGACAGACACTTCTATCCATTGTGATTGACTGAAAAATCGTGATTGAAATTTGCACACGACAAAATTCTTATCCATCGCGGTGCATAGAGGCCCGATTAATAGAAGGTAATGCAAAAATCTCAAAAAAATCAATCCATCGCAATTGACAACCCCAAGACCGACTGCCTCTCCATTGTGATTGACAGGCGTCCATCGTGATTGATAGTAGTCCATCGCCATCGATAGGTGTCCATCATGATAGACAGACTTGTCCATCCTGACTGACAAGAAAATCGTGATTGATACCCTAATTCCGCGAGAAATGTATCCATCATGAGTTAGAGACCCACGATTGAATTGTATTCATGCAAAAACCCTAGAATTTTTTTCCATCACGATTGACACCCATCAATCGCGACAGACACCATCAATCATGATGGAGATCCCCGTCCATCGTGATCGACCCATCAATCGTGATAGACACCCCTAAGAATCACAATTGACACCCATCAATCGCAATTGACACCTGTACATTGTGATTGAGAGGCCACAATTGATAGCTCTATCCATCGCGATTGACAACCCTCTCAATCGTGATTGACAACCAATTTTGGATAAATTTTTAGGGTTTTTTATTGGGGCTCCTCCACAAAAGCTCCAAATTTATTGAACCTAACCTGCAAAGCCTTTTCCAGTATATGTCCAACACTCATCAAAGTCTTTTTGATAGTAGGTACGTAAAGAACTCTCCTCAATAGATTTCTATTCCCATCAAAAGTAAGATTGGTTGTATCTTCAACCCTACTGAACAAATAGCACTCTGAACTGTTTATTTTTGTCTTTGTTAAAATACGATCATAGAACAAGGGAGTGAATACTTTCTTTGCTAGGAGTGGTCTATAAATCAAACTCCATTGTTTGCACAATGTTAGAGAAATACAGTTGAAATCATAAGAGATTTGGAGGAGATATTTGAGTGTCGAAATACATCTTTAATGAAACATTCGTTTGTATGAGCATACGCGCGCAATTGTTATAAGACGCTGTTTTGTTTGTTTGTTGAAGAAAATATTTGGACCATGTAGAAAACAAAAGTGGATTCTAAAACAAAGTAATGCATAGTACGCAGGAAATCTTGATTCATGATGATCTCAGATTATTAGAAAACGATGTCTGAGCATTCTTTTATGCTTTATGTGAAGTTCAATTTATATGACTGAAGTCCAAGTTGAACCACGATATTAGCTTTGAAGATAAACTCGAATGGAAATTGTTTGAGACTTCAATTTTTTTGCACGCATTTCTTTTAGTTCCCAAAGAATCTTGGAAACTATGCTAAGATTTCCCTATTGGGATTGCTTTGATTCTCAGGGAAAGAAGCTACCCAAAGTGTTAACATCATCTTCTTCTTCGGTTGATTCACTGTTAGGTGCAAATCATTGTTTGTCTTATATTTTCGTCTCATGACACTTTTGTCGCTTAGCTTAACTAAAGTGTTTGGGCTCCACTTTTTTTTTTTCTAACGGCTAAGCCAACGTTTTCTTGATCGTACAAATCTCTTAATTGAAATTATTTCCCTTTGTAAAAGGATAAGGTGAAAATTTGAAAAGGAGGAACTAGATCCATGATGGATACATGTTTTTACTAGGATCTAATCTCCAACATATCTTTGTGATACACTGAGGAATTTACATAAGTTTAAGAATCCCAATGTGCAAACCTCTTGTGCAAAGTGAATGCTAAGAAGAATGATGAGTGCCACATGTGGTTTCATTTGAATAAAGGACAAAGATAGGAACACATTGACAAATTTACTGAGGACATTTCCCCTTCATTCCTTCCATTTTATCCCAATCCATGTGTAAGCTTAAGCTTCCCCAAGACAAGATACTCACCTTATCTCTCCCTCCTTTCCATGAACTCCTCGACAACGTGTTCCACTAAAGTATTGCACTCTATCA
The DNA here is from genome assembly GCA_020310875.1 of Ceratopteris richardii. NCBI lineage: Eukaryota > Viridiplantae > Streptophyta > Polypodiopsida > Polypodiales > Pteridaceae > Ceratopteris > Ceratopteris richardii. The sequence goes on from MU260590.1 coordinate 148,209, forward strand.
CTCCATAAGAGGCTTGGCATGGTTGCAAGCCATCTGTTGCTCACATCCATGTTTTTGGTTGTCTAACATATGCATTAGCGCCTGAACAACAATGTAGGAAATCCGACGATAAAGTAGTGAAATGTATTTTTGTTGGGTAAAGTTCTCAAAGAAAAGGCTATCGTCTATATCATCCATATAATAAATGCATTTTGGTTAGCCATGATGTTTTTTTTGTGGAAGATGCTATTCAACCACTACTTTCATGTACTAAGGAGACATTGGTTAGCTCCATAGATATGTATGACATTTTGCTGCCTCTTTTTACAGGTGGATAGTCTAGTGCTAGTCCTAATGAGGCAACTTCTTAGCCTTTACAAGTTTCATACGATGATGTAGATCATTCCATTTGATGCACTTGTTGATGAGAGGTGATATTAAGGATGCAAAGACTATGCCAAAATAGCAAAGTAGATTCATCTCTATCATATCGTACTCGTTCTGTCTCACATAGTGCAACTTTTGCATCACATTGCTATGCTATGGCTGCCTCTAGTCTCTGTAATGCGAATGAGCCTGTTTCCTTTGATGAAGCACAAAATTCAAAAAATTGGATGGTTTTTATGCAATCTGAATATGATGCCATAATGAAGAATGGTACTTGGTCTTTATGTGATTTGCCTCATGGAAAGAAGGCCATTGATACTAAGTGGGTATACAAGATAAAGTGTAAGCGTGATGGAATAGTTGATAGGTATAAGGCTAGGCTTGTTGCAAAGGGTTATGCTCAAGAAAGAGGAATTGTTTTTTATGAGACCTTTGCTCCTACATACCGAATGACTACTTTTTGTAGCATCTACATATTTGTAACTCATCATGCTTGGAATGTACATCAGTTGGACATTAAAACTGCATTTCTGAATGGTGACTTGCATGAAGAAGCGTATGTTTTCTAGCCCTATGGCTTTTTGCAGAAAGGGCATGGAAATCAAGTGTGCAAGTTGAAAAAGGCATTATACGGTTTGAAGCAAGCACTATGTGCTTGGTATGAAAAGATACATGCCTACCTCATTGCAAATGGTTTTGAGAATAGTCCAACTGAGAGCACCTTATATGTTAAGCGCACAAATGATGTCCTTCTAATCATTGTTCTGTATGTTGATGACATGATGCTCATTGGTCCTCATGAGAAGCATATTCCTAATTCTAAGGCTGATTTACATGCCTCATTTGAGATGTCAAATTTGGGGCATTTGCATCACTATTTAGGCATTCACTTTATGCAAGTTGATGGCAGAATAGCTTTGTGTCAAACCAAATATATTGAAACATTATTGCAACATTTTGGCCTTGAAGATTGCAAACCTAATTGCAATGTTTTGGCCTTGAAGATTGCAAACCTATTGCCACTTCCATGGGGACAGGTTTATGATTGAGTCTTCATGATGCTTGAGATGCATTTGGTGCTATCCTCTATAAGCACACTGTTGGATGCTTGATTTACATATGCATTACTGTGCAAGATATTGTGTTTCCTGTCTAACAGATGAGCACGTTTATGAATTGCCCAGATGTCAAGCATTGGTAGGCAGTTAAGCGCATCTTTCTCTACTTAAGTGGTACCCGGATATTTGGATTGTTTATCCCAAGGGGGATTAGTACCACCAAATTTACATGCTTTTTCTGGCTCTGATTGGGTTGCTTGCTATGACACTCGCGTGTCCACTAGTGGTTTTTGCTTCATGCTTGGTAGTTCATGCATATCTTGGTTGAGCAAGAAGCAGCCTACTCTGGCCATGTCTAGTTGTGAGGCTGAGTATAGGGCAGCTTTCATAGCGACTATTGAGTGTGTGAGGCTCAAAAATCTTATGAATGATTTGGGTTTTGGTCAGTCTTCTACCCCCACCATCTTCACTAACAGTCAAAATGCATTGACAATTGTGAGGAACCCTATGTTCCATGCTAGAACTAAGCACATTGAAGTGCACTATCATTATGTGAGGGAGAGGTTCTTTACCGGAGAGATCCGTTTGGCATATGTGCCCACACAGGAGAACATTGCAAACCTTTTCACAAAGGCTCTACCTAGGGAGAAGTTTGAAGCTTTTCTCAAAGCTTTTGGCTCACTTCCTTTTGTGGATTGATTCCACATAGCTTGACACTTCCTTATACATGAGTGCCAACTCCTTATTCACTACATCACTCCCAGATGGGATTTGTTGATATATTTAGGTAGTGATGTGTGTGAACACACTAGGACCATTGGAGCACTTTTCCCCCTCTTCAAGGGGCTTTTTCCTCCAGCCTATATATACACCTATAACCCCAACGCTGTCGTCAAGATTTTCTCTCCTCTCTCACTCATGACGGCCTAGAGGAAACACATTCGGTGAAGGTAGCCAGAATTGCCTGCAAAGTCTAAGATGCATCAAAGATGTCAAAGGGAGTTCACATGCAAACTTTGGAAGAAATCAAGCAAATCCAGGGTAGCAGCCAAAGCTAGTCAAATTTTGGAAATTAGGGGAAAATTTTCAATATCTCCAAATCAGATGAAAATCCATATACTTGTAAAGCCTATTAAAAGCAGTCTATAGCCTCAATTTCACATGTAAATGGATTTTCTACCACATTTTTATGCCATGTGCATTTTGTAAAAAAATGTAATTTTTCCACTTAGATCCTAAAAAATCTTGTATATGAATTTTCGTTAGCCATATGGTTTGACATCTATAAAGATCATATGTAGCTACATATTTGTACAAATTTTCAAGGCTATCAGAGCTTTCTAGAGACCTTAATGCCACATTGCAAGCTTCCAAATGTAGTTATACTTGTATAAGGGAGATTCAGATGGGAGTTTTTTTTGCATATTCCTAAAGGAGGCCTCTCAAAACATGTCGCTACAAATTTTCATCTTCATCAACGGATATTTGGAGAGTCAAAGAGCACAAAATTCAGTTTTCAAGGTCATCGCAGTTTCCTAGAATAAGAAAATTGAAGGCTTGAAGGGCTACCACATGGCAAACAACGATTGAACCATGTTGTACAGTCAGGATGAGCTCATATTCAAAGGTGTAGATGCACTAAAGCTTAAAGAAAGGAGGATCTACGAGTTTTTGTCATTGGATAAGCCTTTTGTGATGGTCAAAGACCATTATGCAAAGTTTGTCCAAAAATAGTAGTTTATCTTATCCAAATGGATGTCAGCATTGATTCGACGGTCTAGATCTGCCCCAAATCCAATGATGGAGAATGAATGCACCTAATTTTCACCCCTTTGCCCTATATCTCATATAAAGAACCAATTTTAGCCATCCATTTGATAAATCCAATTGTTGTAATCAAAAGCAGTTGATCCTAGGGTTGAGAGTTGATTTCTTTAGATCCATGGGCCCAAATTCATTCAAAAAACTATATAAAACCCCCCTCCAAACTCATAGAACATCATTGTTAGGCATCCATAGGGCCCTTGCTAGCTCATGGTTTCCTTGAGACGATCACCCTCAGTTGAGCATGTGAGGATCCAAGGTGGGCTAGTAAGAGCATAGTTCCTAGATTCAATTTTTTAATTTAGACCCACTCTACGATAGGCTCACAAACCCAGCTTCTCTTTCTTTGCTCACCCTCAGTGGAGTGTGTGAGTGAGTTAGAGCTAGTTTTATGAGTCTTAGTCTTCTTTAAAAACACACTACGATCCTAGAAAGACATAGGGTCAATGAAGTGGAACCTATCCTCTTACGTGTGAAATTCGGTTGAACTGTCATGGTGAGAGGGTCGTGCGGACCACCTTTGACCACTAGAATACTTAGCTTGAGGTTTCACAACATTCATGTATATGTATGTCATAACAATATCTTCTAATTCATGTCTCTCGTCTATGTCTCTTAGTCTCTTATATGTTTCCACATGTCTTCTTATATCTCTTTCTATGTGTGAGAGGGCTCCGCCGTCTTGCGTTAAACTAGTGAGGATGATCCATTGAGGTGAGAGAAAAAGTTTCTAATCATTTATACATCATGACCCACATGCATTCATACCACCCACAAAAACCCATGCATATGATTCGGTTTTGAAAGTGTATAAGAAGCTCCATTTGTGCCGCGACCGGACCCAATCCACCCGGATTTTGATCACGTCCACATTTGAATCGGACGTGAAACGCTTCATGGCATTTGCTTCTGATCTTGTTGGAAGGTTGTGATCCATATCATCTGTTACATATTTTTCATCCTCATCATATCATCATCATCATTCTTGATAGCTGCACTAGATTTCTCACAATATCGTGCACATCTTCGTCATGATGTAAATGCATTTGTGAGATATCTAGAGCATCGTGCATCAGTTGCACATTCATGTAAGATGGAGGAAGGATTCAAATCCCTTATTGTTGAGAAACAAGGCAAAAGAATAGTCTCTTCTATGTTGAGAGAAAAGGGAAAATTCAATGGCATCAACATCACAAGCTACTTAGATTTGTTTGAAGATCAAGCTATGATTTTTGGTCTTCCCGAAGATATTTTGATAACATTCTTTGAACGAATTGTTGATAGCTCTATCATAAACCGTGTCACTCAATATGATACTCTTCCTTGGAGTGATTTCAGAAAGGAGATGCTCAAAGAATTTTATCTTGAGGATTATAGCCAACATAATCGAGATGGATTCTTACGATGGGTCGACTCCCCAAAGCCTAGTAGCTCTATTAATCACTTACAAAATGAGTATGTTAGACACTATGAACAACTTGCTGATGAGGATAAGATAACTTTGGAACCTGATCTTGTGATCAATTTTCTTAAGCTTCTTCATCCTGAAACTCGTAGGGAAGTTGAATGGCGATTAGAAGAGCCGGATAAGCACTATGGTCTTACTGACAATTGGCAAAAAGTGCATAAAGTAGTAGAGGTTGTAGCCCATAGACATCAAAGACAATCCATGCTTTATGAGCAAACTAGTCTTCCTCAAGCTAACCTTCCATAAACTAAGGAGCAAGTTAGAGAACAATCCCATGCTATGCTTTTTGACTCTAGTCCTATTCCTCAAATGATGGAGCCTGGTCAAGGTTTTAAAGCAGAGCCAAAGAAAAGTGTAGTTGAACAATCTCAAGTGGAAATTCTCACTAAGCAAAAGTCTTATTGCTACACAATCCAATTTGGCCAAGATTATAGATGCTTTACAATCTAATTACATCAAAACTTTCTAGAATCAAATGAACCCAATGTCTTTTGAAGAGCCTCATCAACATTTTATAGCTCCCAATCAAAATCCACAAGTAGCTCCTACTCAAGCATAACAAGTTCTTCTAATGCAAAATTCCTTCAATACAAATTCCTCATCCTCATGTGCAAAATCCTCAAATGTATCAAAACATGTATCCTCAAGCTTCTGAAACAAATTTTCAAAATCCTCAAAATCAAAATTTTCAAAACCATCAACCATATGCTATGAAAGCTCCTCTTGCACCTCAAGTACCACATGCTGCTCCCTAAGCTCCTCAAATACATCAATTGCCTTATCAAAATCCTAATTATCCTGTTCACGCAATTCTTTATCAACAAAATACTCAATTTCAAAATTTCCCACCACAAGTTAATCAAAATCCTCAAAATCAAAATGGTTTTGTGCGTGGCCCTCGTAGGTGTCCTTGGTGTGATCCATTAGAGCACTTTTTGAGAGATTGTGAACTATTGAAGGCTGCTAAGGAGTAACGACTAGTAGTAGACATAGACAAGAAAATGTGTGACTATCCATCTAGGCTATCTTTGCAAGGAAATTATGGTAAGGGAGGAATGAAAAAGCACTATGAAAATATAACCATAACGGATGTAGTAACTATAGGGGTGAAACTAGAAGTTCTTGATGAACAAGAAGTAGAATCAAGTAAACCCACAAAGGAAGTTGACTTTTCCATAGAGGCTTTAGTAAGAGCAAGAGATGAGATTAAGAGAATAACAACTTGGGAGTCATCGATAGAAGATCAATCTCTTATTTCTCACATATCCAATGTAGAAGAAAAACAAAAAAGAGATGAAATTGAGCCTAGTGAAAGAAGAGTGACTTGAAAGCAAACCTCAGAGGGAATAGAAACCATCATAGAGCAAGGGGAAACATCACAACCCAAAGGTACTAAAAATCAAGAATCACAAACCAATGAACAAAAACAAGAGGAGAAATAAAAACGTAAGAAGACAAAGCAAAGAGAAACGGAACCAAAGCATTTAGATAAACAAGAACAATCAAAACAAACTGAAAACCAAACACCAGAACATGAACAAAAACAAGATCCTGAGCAAAAACAAAAGAAACCAAAGAGAAAACCTAAAGCCATCTTGATTTCAGAAATTGAGAGAAAAATAGATCCTCTAGAGATTTTGGATGATATTTTTCTTAAGAGTCAAGTGACTATGTCTTTAGAACAAGTTTTCTCTATTGCAAAGCTTGTTTTTAAGATAACTTTATCAGCCTAATTAAAAGGAAGAGGTTTCCGCTCAATCTAGATACTAAGATGCAAGATTCTCTAGATCATGATCAAGCTATGAATGAAGCCTTAAACTTTGATGAATCTGATTAAGAGGACCTTGATGATGATGAAGTAAATGTTAATAAAAATTTCTTAGGACCTATTCAACCTGACCATGAAAATCATGAAAACAATCTTGAAAGTCAATTTAAAAGAAAATTTTGGTCTAGAGGTACATCAGAGATGCATGTTTAAATAGGAAATAATAAGAACGCTATCACTGTAAATGCATTAGTAGATTTCGGCTCTGAAATCAATGTGATTTCAAGAGAAATCTATGACAAGTTTTGATGGGCCATAGATAAAGATTGTGGATGGCGTATGAGAACTGCAGATAATGATGTAGGTACCCTGTATGGAGCTTGTGCTAGTGTGCCCATATTCGTAGGAGGAATCACATAAGAATTTCACTTTTTTATTTAAGATAAATTCTCCTATGAAGTTCTCTTAGGTCAGCCCTTTATTTGTGAGAGTCATATGGAAACTAAAGCCATGGATGATGGGTCTACCTATGCTAGAATTAAGTCTAAGGATGGAATGCAATCACTTCAAGTCATGACGGTAGGAGTGAATCATCCTAGGAATCGATTGTCAATTAGAAAGAAACCTATTGTTACTCAGGGGTCAGGAGCATGCTTGTAGTGATTGTGCACCTCGATTCATGTTTGGAGCTACATATGATCAAAATTTTGGATAGAATCCATTGTTGAGCATGACAACAATGGATATTGGTTTGACATCTCGCAACAAACCAACATGTACAATAGTTTGTTACTTTGTTTTCCACATTCTAGATTAGATTTTCTTCATAAGATTCAATTGTCCAAGTCTTTTATCCAAAAAACCCAAAAAAGTATAAAACCAACAAAATCATGGAACATGATGAGCACATTGAGCATGTGATTGAGACATCTCATTGTTTCTCTACTCTCGAGGAGTTAGAGTTATGTCCAATGAAATTCTAATTCCCATATTATTCTTCTTTCTTCCCTTGATGAGTATGCTATAATCCAAGAGTATGCTCTCAATGTTGACAAGTGCTCAAAATTTAACCAAACACATGATGCCTTAGTTGAAACAAAGTACAAAATTGTAGATAAAAACGTCAAACCCATAGCTCAACCATTACCCCAAGGAAGTAATGAAAAAATTATTGATGTGAAAAACGATCCAATTCTTTGGGATAAGAAAAACATAGGACATATATGCACAGATGAGACAATCAAACAGGTGAAAATTGGTAGAGATGATGAATTTCTTTTTCCATCAGAGAGAGATTAATTTGAGAGAGTCATATGTAGCCATGGAAAAGCCTTTACTATGTATCCTCATGAGATTGGATGCATAGATCCTAAGCTAGTTGCACCCATGATAATCTTTACTATTCCACATATTCCATGGAATCTTTGCTATATACTAGTTCCAAGGGCTCACTTACTTGAGCTAATGAAACTACTTAAGGAGAAGATAAACATGAGAATTTTAGAGCCATGTTTTGCACCTTACTCAAACAGATGGTTCATTGTTCCTAAAAAGAATGGGAAACTACATTTTATTCAAGATCTCCAACCTGTCAATAAAGTCACCATAAGGAATGTAGGAACATGACCCATTGTAGATGAGTTTGTTGAATCATTTTTAGGACATTCTATTTATTCAATGGATGATTTATATTTGGGATATGACCAATTCCAACTAGCTATTGATAGTTGTGACATAACCAGAATGAAAACTCCTTTAGGCTTAGTGCGAATGTGTACTTTACCTCAAGGAGCAACTGATCTGTGGCTCATATGATGAGTGCTATGAATATGGTCTTAAATGATTTTATCCCTCATATAACCATGCCATTCATTGATGATATTCCAATTAAAGGGAGTGAGGAACGTGTAAAGGATATTACTTTAGATTCATCTGGATGTGGTAAATTTGTTCTTGACCATATCTCTGATTGTGAATGGATATTTCAATGATTTGAAGAGGTAGGTCTCACATTTTCCATAGAAAAATATGTTTTAGGTGTCAAGGAGGTTCTTATTGTTGGACATTTATGTGTTCATTATGGTCGAAAGCCATACCCATAAAAAGTTGATGCCATTAGCAAATTTTTGAAACATGTAGCAATGTGAGTGAGGTACACAGATTTCTCAGTGCTTGCATCTTTTATGTTATTTGGATCCCACACTTTGCTCATGTTGCTGATTGTCTCTATGACTTGTTGATGAAGAAACAAAAATTTATTTGGACTCACAAACACACACAAGCTATGCATAAATTGAAGAAATTGTTGCTTGAAGCTCCCATCCTTAAGCGTGTAGACTATTCTGTTAACAAACCTATTACTTTGACTGTTGATACTAGTCCTATTGGTATAGGTTGGGTCATAAGTCAAGATGATAGTGAAGGAAATAGATATGCAATTAGGTTTGGGGCTAAAATTTTACATGAAACACAATGAAAGTATCCAGAGATCAAATGAGAACTATTGGGTATGGTAGCAACTTTGAAAACAGACAAAGTATATTTCATAAGTGCAAATGTTAAAATTGAGACTGATTGTTTGTCTCTCAATGGAATGATAGCCAATTGTTCATCTCCTAATATAGCTATGCTTAGATGGATCTCATATATTAAGTTCATAAATTTTGAGTTAGTTCATATGTCAGGTAAGTTGAATTCACTTTTGGATATGTTATCGAGAGCTAGATTTGATGATGATCTTGAAAGTGATCTAATAAAGAATGTGAACTTAGTTGACTATGTTCCACATATATATGAGTATGAACAATTTCATGAGTCTGACTACGAAGATGAATGGAAACACATAGGAAAGTATTTGAGTACACTGCAACCATTACCTAGTTGGACTACGAATAGATTCCATAAAATTAGGAAATGAGCTTACAATTTTTTCCTACGTAATGGTTATCTTTGGAGACATTGCTAAGGGTAAGGTTAAGAATCCACAATGAATCCTAGGAAAGCGAGGTCTTCAATTGCAAGTAATGAAGGAAATGCATGAGACATTATGGGCAGGTCATAAAGGATTTTTTGGAACATATGATAAAATTAGAAGTGCCTATTATTGGCCTGAGATGTATGTTGACATTAGTAGCTATGTTTCTACATGTTCTACTTTTCAACTTCATACATCCGTCAAACATAGAGATCCATTGCATCCTACTTATCCCCCCTGTATTCACTACAAGTGGGTAGTAGATCTTATAACTACGCCTAAAGGTATTGACAAAATGTGTTACATTATACTTGTAAGAGAGGACTTAACTAATCATGTAGAGGGACGTGCACTATGATCTAAGACCACATACAATGTTTGCAAATTCGTGCTTGAAGATGTCATAAGTCGCTTTGGGTACATAGAGAAAGTAATTGCCGATCGTGGAGAGTTAAATGCGAGAGAATCTAAAGAGTTCTTTGAACATTATGGTATTTTTTTGTCTCTCATTACTGCATATAATCCAAAGGCCAATGGTAAAATAGAGAGAGGGCATCCACCTATTGTGAAAGCCATATCTAAAGCATGTAATGGTGATATCAAACAATGGCTTAGATTCTTACCTTTTGCACTTTGGGTAGATAGAATGACGTGCACATGTACTACTGGACATATGCCTGCTGAACTCATGTACTATCAAAAACCATTGTTTCCAATTCAATCTCATATTTATGCATGGTCAAATTTGCCTTGGTCTGAAAACATGTCTACTGATGATTTTTTGAGTTTGCGCATTAAACAGTTAGAACAAGGTAAATTAAGACTTGATGAAGCCGTTGAAAAATTAAGAGAATCTAGAATAAAGAACAAGCATTATTTTGATAAAATGCATCAGTTGCATCCTAAGCCGATTGAAGTAGGAGATTGGGTGCTCATTTATGATAGTACATCTGACTCTCAATATGATGCACACAAAAAGCTCACTCAACAGTGGTTTGAGCCATACATTGTATCAAAAGTCAACAACAATGGTACGTCTGCTCATTGTGAATTAAATAGTGTTGCACTAAAAACTTTGATTGTAGGTAAAAGGATAAAGCTATTCAAGAAACGTGATAATGAAGAGTACATTTTGGATGAGGACATTGAAGAAGAGGACAACAATGAGGCCGATTCATAAACAGGAGTATCCATGATAAAAAATAAAAATTTTAAAAATAATATAAAATTATATATATATATATATAAAGTTCATGTTGCTTTGTTTTTTTCAAGTTCATTTCACTTTTTTTTCCATTCTTGCTTGTTTGCAATTTCACTTCATGCATGTTTCTTTTTCAATCTTTGCATTGCATTGCATATCCACATCATTTGAGTCAAACGTGGCAAATGATGATTTCTCTACTTGTGTAAAGTTGTATCTTAAGTAGTAATTTATCTACTAAGAAATCGGTTATAATATTCTAGGGTTATGGAAAGATAGGACATGTAGATTTGGAGGTTTATTTTGATGAGATGACTTTCATATATAAACATGCATATGTATCCTGTATCGAAAGCATAATTGTTGAATTCCTAGCTCCTACTAGTGCATGTTTCTACATCCTTAGTCCACCTCACAACACTTGTATCGGAGTTTAAACGACTATTCTCCGTCATAAAAATGGTTGTACCTTGTATCGGGGTTTAATTTTTGCCCGTCATAAAAAAAAACGCTGCTACATGTTATCAGGAAGTTTACACTTTCTTCCACCTCAAAAAAGTGATTGTAACCATAAAGTCACTGAATCATCATTAAAAAAAAATGGGAGAGAGCAAGACAAAGGAAGCTAAGGAGGCATAGTAGAATAAATCATGGGATATATAGGTAGATTTATGCATTAGTGGAGTTTAGTTAGATTCCTTGCATGTTATCAGAGAAAGAGCATATTCATATTTATGTAGGAAACAAGTTGATCCAAAATAAGATAAAGATTAAAGATGTATCTTGAAAATCCTAAATCTTCATTTATAATCGTATTTAAGGTAGATTGCTTTATGAAAAAGGTACAAATTTTTCTTCAAGATGAGAGGGACTAATGCCTAAAATGACTCAATACATTTATATCCACTTCATATTGATGCTTGTTTGTTTTCTTTCTTTACATGTTGTCAATAGTGCTTGTTCATTTGCATATACGTTTCCTTTTTGTTCATGCATATTCATGTTGCGTGTTTCAATTCTTTCTTTTATGCAAATTTTGCTTCATGTCACTTTGCCTACTCATTCATGCATATGATCAATTTTTTCTTCCATGTTTCTTATGTCGCCTATAAAAGAATTTTACGCCTAGAACATTTTGTTTTTCAAAGATACTAGAGTGGCGCTTCCAGAGGAATTGCATGTTTAGTGGGGGCGAATGTCATCGAGATTTTCTCTCCTCTACCACTCATGAAGGCCTACAGGAAACACATTCGATATTGAATGTAGCCAGAATTCCCTGAGAAGTCCAAGATGCATCAAAGATGTCAAAGGGAGTTCACATGCAAACTTTGGAAGAAATCAAGCAAATGCAGGGTAGCGGTCAGAGATGGTCAAATTTTAGAAATTAGGGCAAAAAATTCAATGTCTCCAAATCACATGAAACTCCATATACTTGTAAAGCCTATCAAAGGAAGCCTATAGCCTCAATTTCACATGTAAGTGGATTTTCTAGCACATTGATATGCCGTGTGCATTTTGTAAAAAATGTAATTTTTCCACTTAGACCCTACAAAATCTTGTATAGGAATTTTTGTTAGCCACATGGTTTGGCATGTATAAAGATGATATGTCGCTACATATTTGTACAAATTTTAAGGCTATTAGAGCTTCCTAGACACCTTAATGCCATCTTGCAAGCTTCCAAATATAGTCAAACTTGTATAAGGGAGATTCAAATGGGAGTTTTTTCTACATATTCCTAAAGGAGGCCTTTAAAAACATATCCCAAAAAAATTTCATCTTCATCAAAGGATATTTGGAGGGTCAAAGAGCACAAAATCCACTTTCAAGGTCACCACAGTTTCCTAGAATAAGAAAATTGAAGGCTTGAAAGGGTTGCCATATGGCAAACACTGATTGAACCATGTTGTACGATCAGGATAAGTTCATATTCAAGGGTGGAGATGTAGTAAAGCTTAAAGGAAGGAGGATCCACGAGTTTTTTCATTGGAGAAGACTTTTTTCATGGTTAAAGATCAATAATGTAACGTTTGTCCAAAAATAGCAGGTTATCTTATCCGAATTGTTGTTAGCACTGATCCGACTTTAATTGTGAAAGTGTATAAGAAGCTCCATTCGTGGACCATTCTTTCTTTCAAAAGTTGATTTATGTGTGTGGTTTTCCTTTTTGTTCTCATCATGCAAACATCCATATGTTCCCCTTTCATAATCAAATCATGACATCTCTCCTCCCCATACCCAACTTCATCTTCACCCTCACATTTTGATCACAAAGACCTTCCAACACTCACTAGCTTCATACACTCTGCATGTGTTGTGACTAGACCCAATCCTCCGGGATTGCGATCACCTCCACAATGTGTATCTTATCTTTGTACATCCTAGTGGTAATACATTCAGTATTGTGTGTTCTACTGCTAGCTTTCTCTTCTTCCTTGTGCTCTTTGCATGCTTCCGCAGACCTCAAACTCCAACAATATATATATATATATATATATATATATATATATATATATATATATATATATATATATATATATATATATATATATATATATATATATATATATATATATATATATATATATATATATATATATATATATATATATATATATATATATATATATATATGTGTGTGTGTGTGTGTGTGTGTGTGATGTTTCTACATGTGTGTGAGTGATGTATATGTATGTATGTATGTATGTGCATGTGTGTGTGCGATCTATGTGTGTGTGTGATGTGTATGAAGCTCTCTCTCTCTCTCTATCTATCTATTTCTTTCTCTCTCTGTCTCTCTCCATGTCTCTCTCTTTCTCTCCCTCTCTCTCTCTTTCTTGTCCTCTCCCTCTCTCTAGCTCTCTCTCCTATTCTCTCTCTCTATCTCTATCTCTCTCTTTCTATATATTATTTCTCTCTCTCTCTCTCTCTCCCTCTCTCTATCTCTCCCCTATTCTCTCTTTCCGCTCCCTCTCTCTCTCTCTCATTTGTGCATGCTGGATCCACGTTGTCACTCTTGGTAGAATATTATTGAGAGAAATTGATTTGTTGTGTTTTCTTTGTAGTCATAAATGCAACATTTCCTTGTCGAAGACATTTTGTGATTGCTGCACAAAATGTGGCTTGAATGTGATATTTTCTATGACAAAATATGTTGCCATCGCATACAAATTTTGCCCACTTATATATATATATATATATATATATATATATATATATATATATATATATATATATATATATATATATATATATATATATATATATATATATGCAACGTTCTCTAAATATACTTTTGTATATGCGATGCTATCCATTTTATTTTTAACAAGCATCACATTGGCCTATGTTTCCTTGTAGGGATATGCATGTCCATGATGAGCACAAGAGCATGCATATATATATATAATGTACACATAAATGTGTGTTTAAATGCATGTGTGAGACCTTTTGCATAAACATGTATAATGTATGAATTTAATAATTTTGTTTTTTAGCAAGAATAACAAGATGCCCATGAATGATTTTGGCTAAAGGCCATGTAAGGTTTCTTTTCGAGGAGGAAAATGTAAGCATGTGAAGTGCTGGGAGGAGAAAACTACTAATCAAAAGGGGAAAGTACGTGAAAGGTCATTGAAGGAGAAAAAAAAGGAGGTGGGCTTTTGGTATTGGGGGGGGGGGGGGAGGAGCTAAGGATTCATTGGCAAGAGGTGTGTTGTGGGATAGAAAATGAGAAGAGAGAGTAGGATTTGAAGAGAGTTTCTAATATTGAGAGGAGGGATAGATATAGAGGACGAAATCACTAAGAGGGGAGAGAATTCATAGCTTAGAAGTTGTTGCACTCATCATAAGAGAAACAAAGATCGCACAAGTATCGAGGAGGTTGAGGAAGGTACATGCACTACTAAAAGGCTAGAAATAAAATGGAGTCTCTTCCTTGATATGGAGTGCTCTGAACATACGAGAGATGAGCTTCAGCTTCTTTCTAGTTGGATGGAAGGTTATCCACTCTTTTGAGAGGTCCAATAGAGAGATGGAAGGAAGCTTTTTTCAAATCATAAATAGCAAAGAAATTGGTTTAATATGTGAGTTTCATAGAGAGATAAGTTCCCTTCATTTCACTTATCTACGACCAAAAGAGATAGGATGGAGATTATGACTATGAAACCAAAATATTAGAAGGCATTGAAGCACACCTTTCAGGCATTCTCAGATATTTCTAATCTCCATTTAACTTTCTAGTATTAAGAGCCAAGGGAAAAAAGAAGGTAACTTGATATCTCTTTTACTCCTATTCAAAGAAGAAATTGGAATTGAATGTGTTTTGCAATTTGTAAATAAAGAGAAGTTCTTATCATGATGGATTGTTTCTGAATGGTCTAATCTTCTCATCTCATTGCATATATTTTTAGTGATGGATGTGGGGAAAGGTGGATGGCTTTATTACACGTCAAGATGAATTGAAAGACATTTTTTTTTCTTCTTTGAGTCTTAGCTAAAACTTTTCCCTGTATCAGAATGCATATGAAGCTCCAAGGGCCACTACATTTTAACCCAGATGAATTTAAGAAAAGAGATTAGTGAAGAACTTTATTTATTTTACATGTGCTTATGTATAAGACAAGAGTTGTATATATACATGCAGATATAAGTTTGCTAGAGACACTTGAAGTTCTATGTCCGTATACATGCACATCCATGAGTTTATTGCTCTGAACTTGATTGTGTTTGTGAGCTATGCTTATGTGTAATTATGTCTGCGTGTTTGACTATTTATGAGTTTGCATGTGTATGTGTGTGGTTGCGTTTTGCAAGGGAAGCGGATGACTTAGGCTAGTACAGTGGACGCACACATAACTGAAGGTAGAGGAAGAAAGATTGCTAATGAAATAGGAAAAGTTGAGATCAAATGGAACTTTAAATAGTGATAAAGGATGAGTGGCATACATGAAGATTTCATTGCAAAACATATGAGCTTTTGTTTGCTCGTGATTGTGTTGGATGAGATCGAGCAACTAATCTGAATGCTATATTTTGTGCAGTTTGCTTACCGGAAATAACAAAGGAGAACAAAGCTTAAGAGTCTATAGTCAGGTAGTTTTGATACTTTGTGTGTGTGTGTGTCGAACTCTAGAGTCTGTTGTGGCTTATATCATGATAATTTGAGCGTTTATGTACCCACATATTGTGTGTGTGTGTGGATGTGTGTGTGTGTGTGTGAGTGAGAGAGAGAGAGAGAGAGAGAGAGAGAGAGAGAGAGAGAGAGAGAGAGAGAGAGAGAGAGAATGGTAAGCGGCTTAGTGAATTGTATTGAGTTTATTCTCAATGGGAAGCGTTTAATTTCATGGACAGCGTTGGCTGCTCCTTATTTACAAAGGGAATGTTCAATTTTTGCAGCTTTCACCATGACTTTATGTATTTACAATAGAAATTAGCGGGATTAAATGATTATGACTGTAACCATGAAGAACCATCGATGAAGCTGACGGTCTGGAAAGGGGCGGCTTGGGCGTCTGTGAGCTCTTTCGACCAGCCTACCCGCTTACTTTCATCTGCTCCAGGACCCGAGCATTTATACTGACCATAGAAGACCTTGCTGCAAAACCATGAATAAAAAAACTTATACCAGGAAGACGCTACACGGATCCATTTACTCTGCTTTAACATTTAATCGAAGTTGTTAATCTAATAACGTACGGATTATAAATGAGGAATAGAGAAGATTTGATCTGTTTATTCTCGATCAATATCAGGTCATGTGGATATGGCGCAACTTGGCCTTGCACAGTAACATTCAAGCAGAAACTTACAATGGAAATGGATATCACAGTTTCACACCAAGTTTTCAAGAAGACACGGACTTATAAACAGCTTATCATCAGATTATCCTTTTCCAGCCCGCTCTACCGCCATACCATGATCCGCAATACGAAATTACCTTGCACGCTTCAGATGCGGTACTTAGCTGTTCATGCACAATGGCTATGCAAACACAGAGAGAGAGAGAGAGAGAGGGAGAGAGAGAGTATACTTCTCACGGCTGGAGTCGCCCCAGTTATACCAGCCCACTGGCTTCACTACATTTGCCATATATGTATAGGAGAAGATGACCCGTGAGTATTCCCCCCACGCGCGCCCCAAGTACGCCATGCCCTCCCCCGTCACCTTGCAGTTCACAAATGAGAAGCCTGTATTCTCGTTAGGGCTCGAGCGCCTCTGTGCCGTCAGCGATTCTGTCGACCTCTGCACCGCACGCAGCTCGCATCCCTGTGCAGAGAGATTGAAAAACGAAGAATGTCATTTTTCGGTGGCGGCAGTGCCTTTTTCTGTACTAGACATATCGACGACGCTGTCCATGAGTGCAAATGTGTATGTCCGTAGACGTTGGATATTGGGTAGTAAAAACACAAATCTTGTAAATTGTAATTACTTTTAATTAGTCCGTGTTGTAAATTATAATTATTTTTAATTAATGTAATTAGTGTGTGTTCGTTAGTGTGGGTGGTTCGACCGTTTGCGTTTTGAAGCGGGGCAAGAGTTCAACCTCTTCTATGGTAGGATATGTGTGGGTCTAAGGTCAGTACAATGCCTTCGGAGAGTATTAAACTAGATGCCTTCGGGTAGTTTCTCATTCCTTCAGGTAGTCTAACTCTTGCTTTGTGGAATATTGGGTAGTAGAAACACGTTGGATATTGAGTAGTAAAAATACGTTGGACATTGGGTAGTGAAAACATAAATCTTGTAAATTGTAATTACCTTTAATTACTCTGTGTGCGTTAGTGAGGGTGGTTTGATCTTTCGTCTCTTGAGGTGAGGGTTAGAGTTTAACCTCTCTTTATGGTAGGACATGTGTGGGCCTAAGACTAGTACAATGCCTTCGGGTAATATTAAATTAGATGTCTTTGGAATGTTTCTTTTAGTGTTTGCCTTCGGGTAGTCTAACTCTTACTTTGTCCGATAACAGAGATCTCATTTGTATTAGACAGGTTCAATTGTACAATTATCCTTTTAATCAATTCAAGAAAAAGGAAATTACTTTGAAATTCGACCGAACTTCCTCTTAAAAGAAAAATTACTTTTATAATTTGGAATGAAAAATCTCGTGTTTCGCATGCATGTATGTGTGTGTGCGAGGGAGACAGATTCTGCTTAAACAATATCATGTGTTTGCATGAATGATGAGAGACAAAGAGATAGAGTTAGAGAGAGAATCACAATTAAAGAGATAGAGAAAGAATCAAAGTTTTGTGTGGAGAGAGAAATAGATAGAGAGAGAGAGAAAGAGATAGAGAGAGAATTAAAGTTTTGTGTGGAGAGAGAGGTGTGGAGAGAGAGAAAGAGATAGATTTAGAGAGAGAATCACAGTTAAAGAGAGAGAATGAATCAAAGTTTTGTGTGGAGAGAGAAACAGATAGAGAGAGAATTAAAGCTTGATGTGGAGAGAGAGGTGTGGAGAGAGAGAGAAAGAGATAGAGTTAGAGAGAGAATCACAGTTAAAGAGATAGAGAAAGCATCAAAGCTTTGTGTGAAAAGAGAAACAAATAGAGAATTAACGTTTTGTGGAGAGAGAGAGAGAGAGAGAGAATAGGTGCATGAGACCCTCTCTCACTGCCTACATCTTGGTACTCAATATACCTTGTAGAGGGACTGCCCATTGCCGCATATGAAGTCCACGGATCCTTGGATGAGACAGCCCTCAAAGTAATGTCTTCCCTCGTCATCATACAACGTGTCTTGGCTAGACAAGAAATTGCAATTGTAGAATGCAGCTTGATCGCCTGAAATTCGTAGCGCTACTGCCTGCCTGTTCTTGGAACCAATCGGAGGGGGCGGTGATGAATTCTGCACCATAACAAAACAAAACGTTAAACCAGCCATGTGACCAAAATTTCACTCTCTCTTCTCTTGCAGTAGCAGCGTTGGATATGAAGGACGCTTAGCTGCGTACCACGAAGCTGATGCCTTTGGCGATGAAGCCCCGAGCATCAATGCCGACGGTGGCGCTTTTTGCGAGAGTACCTGCGGATGCTAGAGTGTCTTGCCAGGTTATCGTCGTCGAGCCTGCTCCTGCTCCTTGGAACGTGATGTACGGCTTGTTGGACGGCACATGAACTTTCTCCCTGCATGTTTTGATGAAAGAACGACATGAACTGCAATCCTTTTTCCGACACACACGCTTCGCTTACAACACTACATTTTATTTCTGAGAGATCAAGCTCGTGGCCATGGAACAGACCTACGTGCTTATCTGCACTCACATATGGGATTTTCTTTCCGCACAGGGATATGCTATGAAGTGTGTATTGGATACGAGAACTTACTTGTAGACGCCGGCAGCAATCTGAATGACGATGCGCTGGCCATTGCCCGGCGACACTGCATCTACTGCATCTTGGACCTTAGAGAATTGAGCCCCCGACCCACCGACGGTGATCACGCCCCCTACCGCCTTACTCGCAGCGAGCTCATCATCGCTGTCCATAGGACGTGAAAGAGTGCCGGAGTAGTACCGGGAGTCAACTCTCTCTATCCATGCCATGAAATCTCTTTGTTTCTCATCCTGTTCAGAGCCTTCCGCAGGTGTACTACTTTGGCTCTCTGCAAGGACAGCGTGATACTGGACATGGCAGGCGGTTACAAAAAGAAGCATCAAGGCCATGACATGGACATACAGCTGATTCGCTGCTCTAGAATCCATGGAATCAGTACCTCCAGAAGTGGCTTTTGTCAGAAAGGACAGATCCCCTAAAGGATGGAACTGAACATATGTCTTTGCTGACTGCTTTACGGAATGGCCCTTTATATAGCTGCGAACCGAAAAGGGCGAACGCACGAATGGAGCTACGGAATGAATACGTATTACGCACATTGTCGCCATCCGTTCAGCTCAAGGAGGACGGTTCTATGTTGTAGCAGTCGAAGGGATTGGTGAAGAAAACTGAGGTAAATCCGGGCAAGTACCACAGCCATGTACTTCCTGTTGCGCCATTGAAGCTTAATACCGAGAATCGCCCTTGTGATAGCTGGGCCCCGGGAGCGGCACAGCTAAGATATATCTACCCAACGCTACAGTATGCCACCATGGCCAAGATGATCCATTGATGAACTGTCGCCGTGAGGGTGAAAGGTTATTAGAAAGGTTGAGTGATTATAGCTTATGGTTATCTGCAAAAGGTTGTTGAAGTTGATCTCCGGAGTCCGGTGTAAGACAAAGTAAAACGCCATTAGTCTGTCACGCGCCCTAACGAAGTAAAGGCCATCAATCTGTCATAGAGGCAAAGTATTAAGGTCGTGCATGGCTCATCGTAATGGATGACAACTCATTGACGAGACCCAACGGATGTGATTGTACAGCCGTTGGTCGCGACTTTGCGTATAATGGATATTCAGCTCCTAATAGTAATATCCTGTTGAAACTCTGATCTAGGGGACTTGACCTGCTCAAAACATTGCTCGCCATAGCCTGATGAAACTTTGCGAATAACTAAGCGAATCGCAATCTTTTTCCTGCGCAGTGCGGCCTGCCTCGCTGCCGCCAAACTAGGTGACACCGTGACACTCGTGTACTTCCGGACCCGCATCTCACTGACCCACAAACGGTTGCAGTCTCGCTTTCGCTGGTGAAGAAGAAAGAAAAGCAATGTTGTTTCATCGGTCGTTCATTTACATCGAGGAGGTGGAATGGCGAGCTTTGACGTGGATTTTTGACATGGATTTGTAAAAGTACACAGGAATGGACGGATGCTTATTGGTTCATTGTACCCACATGGTTGTAGAAAGAAAATTTAAAATATTATTTTCATCCACATAATTAACATCAAATTTTTGGGAATGTGTTCAAAAGGGTGTGGTGTAGCGGTTTGCGTTGAGCACTGTGGGGCAGAGTGCCTGGGTTCAATTCCCACCTAGCTGAACATTTCAAATTCCTTGTATTTTCAAAAAAAAAAAATTCTTGGGACGTGCTGAGCCAAGAGGGGGAGTCGGAACAGTATGCATAGTTTTATACCACTTGGTGAGCAGACTTCTAACTGTGTTCCACCTCTATGTATGAACAGGGTATGATTAAAACTGTTGTAAGGATCTTTCTCACGCGCAAACAGAGGTTACAAACAAAAAAAAAACACACAGAGAATAGACGCAACAAGAGACGAGACAGAACACAGTATTGGGTGCAATCTCCCCCCATGCACTCTGTTTCGACAGTCCAGAGAGTGCATGTATTTATAGAAACTTTTGATTACGTCGAAAAGAGTGGTTACATGAGAGCGGCTTCGAAAAGCAAGCGTGAAACTAAAAGTTGCTAACTTTTACAGAAAGCCATTGCTTTCAATAACAGAAACTGCGGTCTACAAGGACCCTTATACTAACCATTACTTTTCTAACTGTTTCTAATAATAGAACCTTCTATGCAGGTTTATTTACAAGCTAAATAATAATTATTCGGATTATTGATATCTGCCCTTTCACACCTTGCATGCTCCTCATGAACCTTCAACTGCTATATCAAAAACATCAAAAACACATTAATACATTAATAATTTAACACTCCAACAATGCATTGTTCAACATATTCCATAAGTTATAACATGCCCCTCAGTTGAAAAAGCAACTGACCTCAGTTGATAAAATAATAAACATGGATGACCAATCACATGTTCCATCACTGAACAAAAAAAATAAGCATGTTCCATGTAAAAACACATGCATAGAAATGTTCATGGAGGTGTTAAGTTATTAAGATTATTTGTGAGATGTTGACATAGTCTTTCAATAAGTCAATAAAATAACATATATTTATAACTATTCAAAATGTTTTGTTTTCAATTATTCACGGTCTAGAATATAATTGAAGTATTCGAATGTATTTTGGAAAGCATAACTAGAATATGCTCCTATAGACTAAATTCGATATGTAAATGCATCACAAAAAAAATAGACTAGTGAAAAGGTTGTTGTTGCTGACATGGCTGCTTCAAATTGATCATTTTGATAAGCAATTGGTACTGGTTCTCTGCCTCATGAGCAAAAGCAATAGCCTTATGAAGGAATGTAGGTTGGCCTGAGCGAAGCTTTGCTTGAATCTCCTTCTCTAAACCATCATTATACTTTTTCTTCATAGCATTGTTTGAAAACACCTTCAAGCAAGTGAAGAGACACTAGGTATTGGTAGAACTAGTCCGTATAGGTTGTCAATGTATCACCTTCCATCCATGTAAATTTTTCCCACAATTTTCGAACATGTAGGTTGAACTATAAAGGTAGAAATGAATCCTTAAACTCTTCTTGAAAAGCCTTCCATGTGCGTGGACAATCTGCACTATGACAAAGATCATTCCATTATAGTTGTGCTCTTCCTACCAAGTAATTGGTAGCAAACTTGACTTTCTTATTTTCGGAATATGACTCATCGGAATAAAAATCATCGAATAGAGAGAGCAATGATAGGAAAAATCGGTCATCCTTTCTTCCATCAAGTTGGAGCATAGCATAGCGTTCTTGAATAGCTTGTTGAATTGCTTGAAGTTCTTGTTGCATAATCTCTAACTGTTCCGCGAATGAAACCCCCGGTAAAGGTGAATTGCCAAAATCCTCCATTGTTGCTCTTGGACCCTTAAACTAGTGTTTTCCTCTTGGGGTGTACCCTCTAGAAACGTACCCTAGCAAAATGTACCTTGTCTGGATGTACCCTGATGTACGTTGTCTTGATGTACCCTAGTGTACCCTGAAAAGTGTACCCTGACAGGATGTACCATGCGAAGATGTACCCTGAGACGTGCCGCATCGCGTCGCACCGTGCCACCTTGAAAAGTAAGAAGAACTGCAAGTTATGTTAAATATAAGAGGAGAGAACTAGAGTGACAACTCCAAGAAAGAGTGTAGTGGTAAAAGTACTTCCCTTGTAAGTAGGAGGTCATGGGTTCAAATCCTCCTACCTTAGGGAATCCAAAACTCTCTATTGCCACTCAAAATTAAAATTTCCTCGCGCATAGCCAACGGTCACCAAGGGAGCCTTGGGTGTCAATGTTGCCAATGTATTATCTAAGTGTTAGTCGATAATAACTCAATCCAATTTTCGGACGAGTATTATCGGGTCCTTGGGTTCTTGGGAGTGGTAGGGGTCTGTTAGACAGAGGCCCTGTACTATTTTCCCAATCTTTTACACAATCACCAGTAATTTTTCACTTCTTAATACCGGAGTTGAGTTTGAATACTAACTACTCCTCGGTTTGATAAGCACTGGAATGTTTGGCCCTGAATATACTATAGTAATAGCACAGTGATTCTGTCAAAACTTACAACTACGAGAATACGTTCCTCTCAAAATACTCCGCAATAAGACGATTTCCTGCGACAACTAAACGCACCGAATGAAATGCACAGACAACTCGAATCGAAATTATATTAAACTTTTCGTATGCTGACTCAGATCATGGATCTCTACCGCAATTAATGATTCACTAAGACTTCTGTCTACACACAGATCCTGGTCGAATACTCAATGATCACTGATTAACATATAAAATCCTTGTTACTTAACCGAAATAGTAATAAAATCTGTTTTTACACAGTCTCACGCAGGACAATCAATACACAATCTCAAAATCGAAAAATATGGAATCATATATAACTGATCATCAAATAGACTCACAACATCACAAAATACCCAATGAGAATCGATTCAACCAAAGAATAGCAGAACAAATGTTTATGAATAGAATGGAACAATACTCAAGGTTCTCAGCAATATCTCGCGAACATAGACATATCCATCCTTCGGTCTCTCTCAAATACATCCTTGCTAATTATCACTCCAAGAGTCTGTGTACACCATAAACTCTACTCCACCAGTTGAACGAAACGATGACGCGACGACAGAACTCTTTTCTCTTTGACGATAGAACTCTTTTCTCTTCGACGATAGAACTCTTTTCTCTTCGACGATAGAACTCTTTTCTCTTCGACGATAGAACTCTTTTCTCTTCCTGTCTTCTGCTTTTTATTGCTTCCGCATTCTTCATTTACCGCCTCTTGCGAAATTTCCTACTTCTCCGTCATTTCAGCCACCAATCTTGTTTATCCTTGTAATCTTGTTTACCAATCTTGCGAAATTTCCTACTTCTCCGTCATTTCAGCCACCAATCTTGTTTACCAATCTGCGGTTGCGGTTGTCTCGCTCCATTAGCCTTGTAACACTGGCACGCACGGTGGACTCGAACCCGCAAGCGCAATATTGTAGATGATATCCTTTTGCCTGAGCTATCTTCCTATTTTCTTTCTATACATGCATCAGAAAGATTCTGTATACTGTCCATATCCTGCTGGTGATTCAGCAAATATCTTTCAATCCCGAGTGTGTCACTGTACGAGATAGGTTGATTTTCCTCCAGAACTTCCTCAAACTCGTATAGCTGGTCTAGTTGCCTCTTCATGAAGTTCTGCTTACTTATATGCTTCTTGATCATGTGCTTTAAGTGCTTCGTCTATGGAATCAAAGTACCCTCTGTGCTGTTGAATCCATGTCTTCTGCAGAAGTCATGTAACCATACAGTATCCTATCACCACCTGGCTGAAATATCCTTTTACGGTGTCTGTTAGTCCATGCCAGGTTTTGATGTCCCAATCTTTTCTGATTGTACTTGTTCTAGTGATGGAACAAGTATAGCTAACCATCTCCTGCGAAAAAGTGTCCAGCGATTTTGAATATGGCTATCCAACTGTTCTTTTAGTAAATTTATGTCCATATTTGTCATCATTGTGGCATTTAATTCTACACCCTCATCTTTTAATATGTGCTTTTCGAACTCCTGCAATACTTGTATTCTTGACTGCAAAAGTTGATTTTCGGTTTGCAGGTGAGCATTCAGGTTAGAAAAACTGGACATCTCAGTTTGAATTTGTGTTTGGATAGCTTGCTGCCACTGATTGAGGCCTTGGACATACTTTTTTATTGTGATTAATTCGGCCGTAATACGCTGGTTGCCTTGTTGTAATACCTGTATTAACGCATCTTTGCCGTCCAATTCTTTTTGCATCTGTGCTATTACTGAGTTGGATGCTTGTTCTTGTTGCCGTAAATATTGGGAAACTTCTTGGAGTTGGTTCTGCATTTTTGTAACAAAATCGGGTTGGATGTTATTCGGTGGTTGCTTTGGACTGGCAGTAGGCACATTGTCTGTCTTTTTTCTTCTAAGGGACAGCCGAAATGGTGTTCCTACTGTTTGGTTCTGTGGGCTGTTATCTGTGTTTGGTTCTGTCGAGGGTTGGGCTTCTTCTTCAGGCGCTGTGTGGTGTTCGTAGCAAAGAGAGGGGGACGAGTGTAGCTGTTTCTTCTTTACAGACTTGGCAAATTCAAATATAGCAGCTAAATATACAGGTAAACGAGTGTATTTTTGGGACCTGCGTCTATCCCCAACAAAAAACTGTTTGTGTAAATGACTGTACAACCAGTGAGCCCAACTTACTTTTCCTCCTTTCTCTGCTTGTACTAGAGGCGAAAAATTTTCTCTAGACATAAGATCAAATCTGACTATAAAGCAGAGCCTTTCTAAGTACCATCTAAATTGTCCACGGCGAGTATATGTGGCATTCTTGATCATGAAATAGCATCTACGACCTTCACCCTCACCAAATTCTTTTTTCAGGTCGTTATAAGAACATTTGGGAAAAGTTGCTTCTTCGAACAACGGTAATTGAAATACTGACGAAACTAATTGTGGAGAAAATTGTACCTGATTTTCAAGAAAACCTTTTGTTTGTCGCATAATATGTAACTGATTCTCTGCATCGTTGTTGCCTGTCCACTGTTCCCAGGGTAATTTAGCAAACTGTAGGAGTCCGATCCTTCGTAACCAGTTCTCATTTTCCTTTGAAGAACTGTTAAACTCTATTTTGAACTCTGTGGAAAATAATATGTGTTTATGCAGACCTGGTGATGTTATCGAAGTTCTTGAGTCATCTTCATCACCCTGAGATGTAGTATCAGTTGTTGTCACCACACGGTTCTGTGTAAGCGTACGTTTTCTGAGTTGCCATCTTAGTATATCCGATTCAGACATGATTGTAAGACTTGCCGAAAGTAATGTGCTAGAGGTTAATGAGCACAAGAACTTGCAGAACACTATACAGAAAAATACTTTGCCGGGCATACGCATTTTATAAGTATTAGAACTTGAGCTGCCACTTGATAAAATGATGATACTTCGGTCATGACAGTTCATGCTGTTTATCAAAATTCTAGAATCAAAATCATCATTCTGGAAATCGAAGCTGGACTTGGGACGTCTTTTACATGTGCGAAAAGTATTATGCACAAAAATCATGACTTTTATTAAAATATAGCAGTACAACACCGGATTTGTAGGCCCAAAATCTATATTTCTGCTTCGAGACCTTCTAAATACATATTTCTTGCTGACCGAAAGATACGGGCAATCTTTTTCTTAAGCGTTTCTAATACATTTTTCAGGGTGTCGGGTTCTAATAATTGGGCATCTGTCCGCACCGAACTGAGCGCTATAGCTTCCGAAAGTACATTTTCAGCCTCTGTTTGTAAAAATGCTTCCTGTAAATAAAATTCATTGGCCAATGCTGCATCTCTGGCCGTCTTCATATCTGTTACTTGTTGCTGCATTCGATGGATGTTATCATTTTTGTGACGTACTTGACTCTCGAGTCTTTCTAACTGTTGGTTCAGGAACTGGATTGTTTTGTAAAATGCATCTCTTTCTCTTCTCGCATCTGCTAATTTTTTCTGTTTCTGAGGCTCTTCAATGAGATACTTATGCAATATGTTGTTGACTGTTGATAAACTGCTTTTTGTTGTATCCAACTCGAATTCTGTTTGAGTTAGCCTTCTTCTAGTTTCTTCCAGTAAGTTGCCTAATGCAATTCTGCCATCTTCTGCATCTTTGAAGTTCTGTGTTAGCTTAGTGATTTCTGCAGTAGCTTCTGTCAACATTTCTTTATGATTGTTTATAGTTTGCAGAGCTTCATCTCGCTGTTTTGTTATATCTGCCTGATCACTGAGTCGTTCTTGTAGCTGTTTCACCTGCTCTTGCAGGGCTTGATTTTCTGCTTTTACTGTATATATTTCTTCTTGAAGCGGAGTGATATCTGCTTCCAATATTTCTATTTTCTGCTGCAACTCCCTGTAAATGTTGTCTGTATCAGCTCTCATCTGAGCAGGTAATTGCTTGGAGAGGTTAATAAGAAACTGTCCGATTGATGCTAATTCAGAAAATACTTGAACAGTTTGTGGAAGTTGTCGCGGTTGAGCAGACGTATTGGTGCGTAATTGATAGGAATTCGGTGGTGAGTAGTTCGGGGAAGATGATGATGTATGATCGGGATGGTCTTGAATGGGATGTGCTTCCTGTTGCGGTGGTAAAATAGGACGGGCTGTGTTAGAATTACTTACCTTATTTGCCTCCTGTTGTTCATTCGCAGAGAAACCGACATCTGTTGTTTCTGCTGCCTTCAGGAGCTTATCCAATGCATCATTAGTAGGTTGACATTCATGGATTTGTTGATTCTCTTGCTGCTGCTGTTGACAGACTCTATCAGTTGACATTGCTTCCGTTTCAGTCTGCTTCTGCGTTTGTAGATGCTCAGATGCTAATGAATGCGTTGATGATTCCTGGTGCATCGATGTATTTGTATCATGAAACCTCTCTTCCTCTTGATGCTTGGCTTCTGTTTCTGCTTCCTTGTCTTGCTTATTAGCTTCATTCTCGACTTGTACTTCCTGCTGTTGTTCGTGTTCCTTTTGTGTTACTCCGCCTGAATGCCGGTCAACCTCCTGTTGGACTTCTTCGTCTTGTTCGACTGAATCTGCATTCTTACTTTCAGAAGAACTGATTCTGATCCGTTTTCTTCTGAATAACTGATTAATTTCTTCTTCATCTTCGTCGTCTTCATCTAAGGGTTGCGCTGATTCTTCAATTTGTAACACTGGTGCCTCTTGGTGGTGGTTGTGCTTGCATTATGGTTGGAAACAGGAATGATAAAATGTGTGGTAGTCGAGATCTCGGGGTTTTTCCTTTGTTAACTTGCTTCATAATGGAGACGCACTCCTTATGAATACGTTGAAAGAAGAATGAAGCAAAATTAACAGGTTCTCGGGCAGCTATGTCTATGGCAGAATAAAACGGTCGAGAAATACCATAGGTACGTTTTTGAAAGTTGAGTATAGCAACGAGGAATTGTAGTGCAGTTCTTTCAGGTTCTGGTCGACAGAGAATGGCGTATTCATTCGATGAAAATCGCGGGAACAACTCTGCCATTCGGGTTGCTGAGATCATGGGAACATTCTCGCGGCCTTGTGGAGTCAAGTGATAAACTTCTGTAAACACTTGGAATGTGATCACAGTTCTAGACGGTAAGGAAGGGAAAACCCATCGTTTCTCAGTAGGAGATACCCGAGCGATAGCGGAAATAATCTGTGCAAAGAAGGGGTGAGCTTCCACTGAGTGCCAGGGCAACTCGGCGAAACTACCCAATCCTCGTATATGTAGATAATTTCCTACTTCAGCCGGGATACCCTCGGCAAAAGCTGTATAGTTCGCTAGAGATTCCATTACACAGAGATACAAGACGCAGAACACAAGTATTCAGAAACTATGGCTGTGGTCGCAAAAGACTAAATTACCTATCCGGCGAGTTTAAGTGAGTTATATAAGAAATTTGTACAAAGAATATTTTAAACGGTATTCATTATACAAAACGGACAGTAATGTCTATATCTGACGTGCGTGCATGCAGAGATAGAAAAACGGGAGCGGGCGGCTGGACATAAATAGATATTAAAGTACGGCGATTACACTTATTTTATTGATTATGCCGAATTAAAACAAAAGGAATTAAAATACAAAAAAAAAGAAAATTAAAAATTTTGTGGTACGCTGTGTACCCTTGTTATAGCCGAGGTGGCGCTACTTGATACGGCCGTAGCTTTGAACCGTTTATCACTTTTGGAAGTGATTGTCCAGCCAATGTAGTCAATCGAAAAGTAGCCGGACCAATTTGTTCCGAAATTTTGAATGGACCGAACCAACGTAACTTGAATTTTCCGGCTGATCTATTGGATTTTGCATTGTAAAAGAGAACAAGCTGCCCTACCGAAAATACTGGAGTCTTTAAATTTCGGTCATGAGTCCTGGCCTGTCTTAATTGGATTTCTTTCATAGTTAAGAAACTGAGCCATCGGTGTTCATCTAATTCTCTAAGTGTTTCCAACCGAAATACCAATGAGTCTTCGGGTAACAGCTTCTGAGACGTTGCTACTCTTAAACTTGGTATTACAATTTCCATCGGAGCTATTGCTTCTATTCCATAGGCTAACTTAAATGGTGTCAAGCCGGTGGTTACCTTATATGTAGTGCGATAGGCCCATAAGACTGCAGGTAGCAACTGATCCCATCTTTCCGGTGTTTCTCTGGTCAATTTCTGAAGCATATTTAGCAGAGATTTGTTGGTACTTTCTGCCAATCCATTTGCACGAGGATAATATGGTGAGCTAAATTTATGACTGATCTGGAATGACTGTGTTAATACTTTCATCAACTTGTTCATAAAATGAGTACCCTGATCTGAAACAAGCTCTAGTGGCAGTCCAAATCTTGGAAAGACATCTGTTAATAAACATTTCGCTACTTCAACTGCTATAGCCGAGCGTAAAGGCCATGCTTCTGCCCACCTGGTTGCATAATCTGTGCAAGTCAATATATACCTGTTATTGCTGAATACCGCGGGAGGTGTGCTTGGACCAATGAAATCAAGACCCCATTTCTGAAATGGTTCTAAAGGAAGTACTGGATGAAGTGGAAAGTAATGGCGTTGTAATGGTTGTCCAGTTCTTTGACAGCTATCACAAGTTTTGATAAATTCCAATATATCTCTATACATAGTTGGCCACCAGAGTCCACTTTGTATAATTTTTCGGTGAGTAAGATCTGCTGCAAAATGTCCACCGGAAGGAGTTGAGTGAGCCAAAGTGATAACTGAGTTAACTTCATGTGGTGGAATACAGCGAAGTAGGATTCCGGTATGATCTGTATAATATAATTCTCCAGCAACTAACCGAAATCGTCGACTAAATCCTGCAATTTTTCGACGTGTAGCTGTGGGGACTTCAGAAGGTAGATATCCACTTGAAAGGAAGGTCAATAACTGATCATAATATGTAGTTGGCACTGGTTGGTTTGACAATTCTTCAGTAGTTGGTTCTGAAGTATAAATGGCTGGCGTTGTATCATTTATACCAACCGGAGGTTCACCTGAATCTAAGCGTGACAAAAAGTCTGCTAAGGCATGTGAACTACCTGGCCGATGAATGACATCATAGTCGAATTCTTGCAATAGTAGAACCCATCGTGCTAGACGGCCACCGATATGTTGCTGTCGAACCAAGTAAACCAATGCAGCGTGATCGACATGAAATGTAAATTTTCGGCCCAATAAATAATGTCTGAATTTTTTTACCGAATATACTAATCCTAAGCATTCCCTCTCAGTTACCGAGTAGTTCTTTTCTGCAGGTGCTAATCTTCTGCTAGCATAGTATACTGGTCTAAACCATTTATCTGTTTGTTGCATCAGTACACTTCCTACTGCTTTATCAGATGCGTCAACAAATACATGAAATGGGTTATCCCAATCTGGTGGCTGTAAAATGGGAACCTGTGTTAACAACTGTTTCAGTCGATCAAATGCTACCTGACATTCCTGAGTCCATTCAAATTGCCTTGCAGTTTTGGAAATTAATTTGTTCAGTGGTATTGCTACATGAGCAAGCCACCGTAAATGCCTTCCATGCCATCTCACTTGTCCCATAAATCGCATTACTTCCTTAGGTGTATTAGGCACCGGAGCTTCTAATACTGCTGAAATTTTATCGGGATCAACTTGGATACCCTGTGCTGATATTATATGACCAAGTAATTTACCACATGAAATCGCAAATACAGATTTGTTTGGGTTTAAACACAATCTATATTCTCTACATTTTTGAAAGCAACATCGTAAATGTACTAGATGTGCAATCATTTTACCGAAAATTGAAAAATCGTCAAGATATACTTGCATGAATGAGGTAAGATAAGGAGAAAATATTTCCTGCATACATCTTTGAAATGTGCTTGGTGCATTTCTCAATCCAAACCACATTACGGTACAAGCAAAAACACCCCAATTTGTAATAAATGCAGTTTTCGGTATATCTTCTTCAGCCATTCTTACTTGGTTATATCCACTGTATCCATCTAGAAATGAATACATCTCATGACCTGCTACTTTATCAAGCATCGTATCCAAAAAAGGAATTGGAAAAGGATCCGGTATTGTTGCAGCATTTAATTTCCGATAATCTACGCAAATTCTCAATTGCTTGTTTTTCTTTGGTACAATTACGATTGGTGAAATCCATTCTGCATGTTCTATTGGTACTATGAACCCAACTTTAATAACCTATCAAGTTCAGCCTTTACCTGAGATGCATAATGTGGGTTCATCCGGTAGCTGGTTTGCCTTATCGGTTTTGCTTCTGGTTTTAGCATAACTCTGTGTTGATAGATACGAGGATCCAGGTCCTTCATGTCTTTGTAATCCCATGCAAAGACGTCAGTAAATTCTTGGAGTAGCTTGATTAAATCTGCTTGAAAAGCTTCAGGTAAGTTTTGCTTTATCTTTATAGGACGAGGGTGGTCTTCATCTCCAAGATTATGAGTAATTAACTGATCTTCTGGAACATAAAATTGTTGATATTTCTCTGTATCAGCTGAAGGTTCGAGAAGCGGCTGTAATTCATTACCTTGAATCGAAATGGTATTTTCCTCCTTAATTCCTTCGACAATGGGTATCACTGTACAT
>MU260591.1:12500-20000 GCA_020310875.1 Ceratopteris richardii
ACAGCATGACATCTTGCCTTCAGAGCAGTTGAAACAGAGAAGGACTGGTCTCTGCTATGGAAAATTACTATCCTCCAAAGAGGAGACATAGTCAACTCTGCAAAATCAGTGACCATCTTCCGAATCTGAGGGTGTTTGAAGGGTTCATCATCATTAACTGATCCCAACATCCTAAATCCATAGGGTATGTCCGCTATGAGAAGGGAGAAATGTTTTCTAGGCACAACAGAACAAATATTATTTACATCACTACAGAATACATTGTAATATACAGGCCTAAGGGGGTCTAGGGGATTGGAGAAACATTTCAGATCAGGTTCATCATCAAAATCCATCTCCTTGGCTTTCAGCCTAGATTTCTCATGCCTTGCTCTTTGAATGTGAGCCAGGAATGCAGGGGGGCAATCATCTAGTAGCTCCGCAGACTTACTTTTCTTTGGTTTCTGCAGAAAAAAAGTGGAAAGACAACTAAATGAGCTCTTCAATACAGCAAGCAGAACATAAGGAAGCGATGAATGGCATCGATTTCATGTGGGGGTAGATGCCAGGCATCGACTTTCTACTGAAAGTCGATGCCTGGCATCGACTTTGGGACATAAGTCGATGCCTGGCATCGACATATGCCACGAGGTCGATGCCAGGCATCGACTTATGCTACAGGTCGATGCCGGGCATCGACTTATGCCCCCAAGTCGATGCCAGGCATCGACTTTTGGCTGCAGGTCGATGCCAGGCATCGACTTTAGCCGTAAGTCGATGCCAGGCATCGAATTCGTACTAAAAGCCTGGCATTAAATTGGTTTGGTGAATCAAGGCATCTAACCTAATGGCAAACCAGGCACAACCTCAGAAAGAGAACCTACCCAATCACGGAAAAGAATGAAATATTCTGATAAAGCTTTGTAGGATGATGTGGTTGGATAGTCTCTTTGGACCTCTGTCCAAGAAAAGCAACCCAGCCTCTTCATCATGACCTCCTGAATCTTCATGTAAACTTTATGACTACAGTCACAGAAATTAAAAAGAAACTAGGTTAGACCAGAAACATGGGAGGAGGGAAAAAGGATCTGAGAATAACATACATACTTATTGAGCTCAGTCACCATCTCCTCCAGGCTTAAGTCCTTGGAGATTACCCTTGACAAAGTTGATATGATCAATGTATCATCCTTGATTCCTTGAAGGGCCCTCCATGGTGTCAGCTTCATGTCCTCGGGAGCCTCTTCAATTGAGAGGTTAGCTTTCCTTCCCTTTCCCTTCAGATCAACCTGTGGGTCTGGCCTCGACTTTTGTTGCTTCTGGCCCTTGACCTCCTTGTTCTCCCACATTGTGAAAATTTTATCCTGTAGATCCCAGATCTCACCTGATCTGAATGCCAGTTGAAACCATGGATCATATTTCCTCAAGGCATCAGACTTTCTATTCTCATCCAGTGCAATTCCAACCTCAATAAGGCATTGCTTTCGTAGATTGGGATGTATTCTTCCAGCTTCCTTAACAAGACAATCTTCATATTCATGGTGGAAGAACCGAATTCTCTCATGGAGGACATTTTTTGCCTGTAGTCATTGTCATTGTTGTGATCCCAAGCAAGAAGCTTGGCTTCCTCAGTTGTAAGACCAGCATATATCTTACACTCTGCATACCTAAAGAAAAAAGTGGTAGGGTGCTCCTTCACTAGCTGTCTACGGGCCTCTGCAGAGTGTGAACCTCCAATCACATAAGAAGTATACTCCTCAAATAAACCCTCATTGAACTCTTCCACAGAGCTGCACTCATTCGGATCCACCATGACAAGGAATGGCACAACAGTAGCATGAGGATTTATTCTCATTTTCTTCTTAAGATTCTGCACATGCAAATTGTGTGGCTCCCTGATCTCAAGGGGCCTCCTCCCTGTGACTGGATCTATTGGTGGCCTGTGGATGATATTGATTGGCAGGTGGAACAACTGCCCCTTCTTCACAATTTTTCTTTTAGCTATATCCTCCCTCATCTTGTTCTGCTCAGTACCAAGAACACCCGAGGCAAGCTCTCCACCAGGTGCAACAATTATATCCTCAGAGCTAGAGCTTGAGTCAAAAGACTCCTCTTCTGAAATTCTCTTCTTTTTCTTTTGAAGCTTTTTCTGCACGCTCTGCTTACCCCTTGCCTTTACAGGGGTTGTCATCTTCTGTTGTGTTGGCATGATGTTGCCCTAGATCCATGGCATCAAGTCCTTGATAAGATTGATTGAGTCCCTGCATATCTCAGCTAGACGATCTGGAACACAGCACTCTGGGCACAAGAAATCCATCTTGCATATAACATTTCTCAAACCTTTTGATGTCTCTACCAAGAAAAGGAGGTTGTCAGAATCCTCATCTTCATAATCCAGTTTGTACACAAGGCCATACTGATATGCCCCTGCGAACACAAGAAGGACTGCATTCTTCTCTTCAACATACTGAAGGCACCACTCCAGATTTGTCATGTCCCGCAGTGGACGATCTATCCTTAAAACCTCAGCGTCCCTCGACCTATCCTTCATAGTTGGATCATCCTCAGGAATTTTGATGCTACTCTGTCCACCTGAGGATATTCCTAGCGGGTTGCTGGCCTTCTCAGAGGATAAGGATACAATAAGTTTCTTTGGTTTCGCTTGGTGACCAATGCCTTTGTCACGTTGCTGATCACCAGAGCCCATGATGACTTTCAGTTTCTTGAAGGGCCTCTCACTCTTGGACTCCGCATCCCTGAAGGCGCTTGGAATAATCAGCTCATACGTAAATGTGGTTTTCAAAGGCCCAAGTCGATGCCAGGCATCGACTTTTAGGTTCAAGTCGATGCGTGGCATCAACTTGAACCTAAAAGTCGATGCCTAGCATCGAATTTCACCCAAAAGTCGATGCCTGGCATCGACTTTGCACCCTAAAGTCGATGCCTGGCATCGACTTTAAGGCAAACTTCGATGCCAGGCAAGTCGATGCCTTGCATCGACATGAGGCTGCAAGTCGATGCCAGGCATCGAGTTGCAGGTGCAAGTCGATGCCAGGCATCGACTTGAAGCCTCAAGTCGATGCCTGGCATCGATTTGCACCTGCAAGTCGATGCCTAGCATCGACTTGCACACAAAGTCGACGCCTGGCATCGACTTTCAGGTGCAAGTCGATGCCAGGCATCGACCTGAGGCCTCAAGTCGATGCCTGGCATCGACTTGACGTGCAAGTCGATGCCTGGCATCGACTTGCAGCCTCAAGTCGATGCCTGGCATCGACTTACACCTAAAAGTCGATGCCAGGCATCGAGCTGTACCCTCATTGGATCTGTATTTTTAGAGCTAAGAAAAATAAAAACCTAGAAAGCAGACTCTTTACACAAACATATAAAGGGAATCTTTTAGGAATCTTTTTTTATGGTATGATTTTGCCTACCTCTTGGTACTCTTGCCAACATTCTTCTTCTCCATCATAGTTGCCTTGCTTGTATGCTGAGCTCTGTGCTCCATAGCTGTCTATGCTCTGTTGCTCTCTGTTGCTCGTGGATTTTGAAAATGAGAATGATCTCCTCCTCTGCTATTTATAGGCAATTGGGTAACTTGAACCAGAGACTAACTGGATCTAACTGAATGAGTCAAGTTGCTAACTATATCTGTCAACCAATCTAACCAGGGAATACCACTCACACAAATAGGCTGTTTCAGAGCCACTTTAATGAAATATTCATAGAACATTGCAACTATTTATATACATTTGCATGGAAATTACACTTCAATGGCAAGAGTATGGTATGTACATGAGGATGTCTAATCTCATGTAGAAATTTTTTCTTAGAATCTCTTGCTTGGGAGAAAATCAAGTCTAAGTTGTGTTGAATATGGGAGATTAATGACATCTTTATAGTGTTATCCTCTTCACTTTAGTTCATATTCACATTTATCTTGTAACACATTGTTGAAATGGAAAATCAATGTATGAATAAACATTCAAGTAAAGAACCTTGCAACTATTTATGTACATTTGCATGGAAATTACACTTCAAGTCTAAGTTGTGTTGAATATGGGAGATTAATGACATCTTTATAGTGTTATCCTCCTCACTTTAATTCATATTCACATTTATCTTGTAACACATTGCTGAAATGGAACATCAATGTATGAATAAACATTCCATGTACCTCTTTTACACATAATTCTTTTTTAATATACTTTCATCTACCTCTTTGAGATCTAGCCAAGACTACAATGAAACCTAATCCTTGAAATCTTATTTAGTACCAAAGGTAAAATTTCTTCTTGTATAGTCTTCAATGGCACTACTACAAACAATTTTAATATATAATCCAGTTGGAACTCAACTTGGATATATTTTGATTCACTCACAATGCTAAGACTCAATGACTCATATCTGGTTAGAAATCAATTGTGTTTCTCATTTCAAAAGTGAATCAAATCTTTGGTTCCCTTATTAGTGTATATTTGAGTAATTAAGTTATTTGATGTTTAATGTTATTTAATGTACTTTAATAAACTTTTGATTTCATATCTTCTTGATGTGACATTTGATGTGACATCTTCACTTGATCTCGGATTTCTACTTATTTAAAAAGGTCATTCATCTTCAGTCTTCTGTGAACTTAGTGAAGATGAGCTCAATCTTTTCAGTGGATGCTTGGGCATCAGCTTCTTCTGCTCATACTGATACAGTTTCGGATTCATTGTTCTCAGTTGATCCTTTCCACAGAAGTGATGATCCCTATGATTTAGGACGTGCTGATGGTTCCATGTTTTCTGTTGAGTCATTTAAGTTATCCAATTCACAGTGCAATGCTGCTCAACCAAATGCACCTCTTGATCTCCCATCTCATCCAACCATTGATCTCCCTTCTGACTCAAGTGCATGTGGAGCAACGAAAAAGCAAAGCAAGCTCAATCTACAATTTAAAAGAAGGCCTCGTGAAGTAAGTCAAAAAAGATTTAAATTTCTTACTTCAGATAGACAGATTGCATTGGATATTGTGAAGCATTGTTGTGGTTTGAAATGTTTGTACAATTTAGGAATGAAGAAACTAAAGCACCTAAGAGAAAAATTCCTCCATTTAGATAGTGAAAGGCAAGATATATACCTTGTTTCTCGCATGCAAATGATTGAGGATAACATGTCAGTAACACGTGTTGGTTTTGAATATTTCTTTAGTCAAGGGATGCGATGTTGTAGGGCTGCATTTAAAATTGCAATGGGTGTGGGAAATTTTAGAATACATAGGGTTCAACAAGGGCTTTTGAATGGGGATCTCATTTTGGATACGTTCCATGTTGGGACCAAAGGATCTGTTGGACGTCATGCAATGAATTGGATGATGAACTATTTTAGCTTGCATTGTGAGGTTATGCCTACAACTTGAAGGTTGCACTTGTCAGATAACTTTACTCGTCGAGAGGTATTTCAAATATATAGAGAAGACATGGAAAATAAAAATGAGAAGTATGTGTTGTATCGTCACTTTACTCGATTATGGAAGGAAGAGTTTAACAATGTTTTTATTCCTCGTAAAGTTAGAATGGGTGAATGTTCAGTTTGCGCCACTTTGAAAAACATGGCAAAAGGGGCTACAACACCACAGGAAAAGAATAATTTTAAAAACCTTCTTAACAACCATCGTGAGAGTCAAGCTTTAGAGAGAAAGAAAGCAATTCATCATCGAAGTAAAGCACTCAGAAATCCGGAGCGTTATATGTGTTTGTGGATCGATGGTATGGATAAAAAAAAAAACTTGTTTGCAACATTTTTATCGCATCCCTAAGGACATTGGAGATGAAGTCCTTGTGCAAATGCATTTGGTTGCTGCTTTGGTATACAATGGAAGTGTAATGTCCAAGGTTTTCTTCACATATCCGAATGTGCATAATGATCCAAACCTTACAGTTACTGTCATTCATCGTGTTTTGCAATCATGGAAGGGTGTGTTACCACCAACTCTATATTTGCAACTAGATAATACTGCAAGAGAGAATAAAAATTCTACAGTCTTTGGATATTTAAGCATGCTTGTTGAAAAACAGGTATTTTAGAAGGTTAAGGTAAATTTCCTTCTGGTTGGCCACACTCATGATCACATTGATCAAATGTTCAGTACTTTCTCTAAGAAGTTTGCACGTAACAATGCTTTTACTCTTCCGATTTTATCTGAGTTGATTTCAGAAGCATATACTCCAAAACCAGAAGTTCAACACCTCACACAGATTTATGACTTTAAGCACTTTTGCTCAACGGGCCTTGATAACAGTGCTAAGGTTTTGGCTCCATTGCACAATATTAGTTTCAACCATGTATTCTTGATGAGGAGGGTTGATGAAATAACCCTTTTATTTGCAAAGCAGTATTCATCTTCTCTTGGGTGGGAGCCTAAAGAGGGATGCAGATTCTTATTGCAGGTGCCTAATTTGTCTACTGTGACAGTGTATGGTGCAGAACAATCACCATATGAAGATAAAAACAATACAGATGATGTGGAAATGTGGTTGATCAAAGTAAAAGCTGGATGCATGCACTCATTGAAAAGAAGAGACATATTGAGCGTGCAAAAAAATATGCTGGAGATCAAGATGTATCTTGGTGAGAGGACTTTTTCAATCATCAAGAAGAGATTATACAGTATACAATTGCAAGTCACTGGCCAGTTGATGTTCCATTCACATGGGATTTTTGTACACAAAGATCCGTGAATGTGGCCCAAGCATGTAATGCAGATGCACTTCAAAGTTTTATACATCCACCAGAAAGAAATATTTATGTAGGCCCAAGGATGACAAAACAGGCAGAAGCAAGATGGCAAGGAAATTTAATAGAGATAAATGTTGGAAACACTTATTGTAGTTCTTGCTGATGGTGATGAGGCTACCAGACCATTTTGGATTGCAAAGGTTTTAGAGATAACTAAAGATATTGATCAGAGAAGAATAGAGGCT
This sequence comes from Ceratopteris richardii, assembly GCA_020310875.1. Classification (NCBI taxonomy): domain Eukaryota; kingdom Viridiplantae; phylum Streptophyta; class Polypodiopsida; order Polypodiales; family Pteridaceae; genus Ceratopteris; species Ceratopteris richardii. The sequence continues at coordinate 19,448 of MU260591.1, forward strand.
TTGATGGTGCATTGGTATTACACTAAAAGTAGTAATGCATTCACAGGTAAATATAACTTAGAAATGGTGTGTGATACTAAACGAACAGGTTCAAAAAAGAAAAAGAATATTCGAAGCACATCCACTCTTAAAATGGATGATGTAGATATTCTTGTTTATGATTTTTCCTTGACAAAAACAGGTCACTTGAGGAAAGCAACCATCAACATGATAAAACAAAAGCTTCCAGATGTATGTGGTACAGGAAATCATAGGCAAACAAGAAGAGTTGTGCATGATCCTGCAGAATTTGGTATGTACGTGGATGAAGACAGAGCTCTTGTGGATATAGAAGAAGAAGAAGAGAGCTCTCAACAGTATGAGACTGAATCAAGTGCATCAGATGATGAGGGTGTAGACATAGATCGACAAAGTTGTGAGATGCATTGAAGCTCTCAGACATTTTTAGTGCTTTTGTAAATGCCTCGAAGTAGTTTGGTTAATGAAACCATGTTTTGTAGCAATTTTGACTAACAATCAGATATCCACCCATTAAAAATATGTCTAAAATGTT
>MU260591.1:35000-40000 GCA_020310875.1 Ceratopteris richardii
TAGATAGATAGATAGATAGATAGATAGCTAGACTAGATAGATAGATAGATATGATGGAGAGTGTTAATCTCCAAAAGAATAACCTACTCTTGTGATTAGAGCACCTCTATACCAAGAGTAAGTCAAAACTTTCACAACACAAAACTTCTGCTGCACAATTTCTTCAAATTAATCTATCAAATGCGGAAAGTTTTTATAAAACTTTGTATGGAGTGTCGCCTAGAGATTGCGCACATCCTTCAAGTTAAAGTTCTTCAACAAATTTAGTATAACTTGAGAAATCTCCTTCACAAGTTACCTATGTCTGAAAACTGTCATTCTGAACAGTCAACTTCACACCTGTAACTTCTAAGACTTGGTTTTCCTTGAATAGAACCCGTTTAAGCAAATGCTTCTGGTTACGAATAGCTTATCTTCTAACTTAAAGATTAAGTTCTCACTCATGCAAAACTTTAAAGTATGCACTGAGAAATGATCAAAACATTGATCACCGAAAATGCGCCTGTTTCAGTAAACTTTGAACACTCAACACATATGAATGTTCCTACTGACAATTCTCGGTTTCTGTTTACAATTAAACTCTGAAACTTAAGCTATAGATTGATTAACTATAGACTTAGATATCCTCAAAAGGATTTCACAAATCATCTATCACAGATGAAGAACACACAGAAATTTCGGCGCAATATTTCTTCGATTATTCAGAAAGTTACAGTTGAGTGATGAGAGGAAAACTCAACTAACTTTTCATATGTCTCATGACATCTAACTTCTCATTCTCTTATTCTATGTCTCTCTCTCTCGTATATGCCTCTCATACTTTTCCCTCATCTTCTTCTATCTCTCATCCTTTTCTTCCTACTATGCGCCTCGACATTTTCCAGGTATTTATAGATAAATTTGTACAAGCTTATAACGCTGACTATACTACTGTACATATGTGTACAACTTTTTCCGGTTCTTCTTCCAATCTCCAAAATTTGTTCTTTTCTTCCTCCTTTCATCTTTCAACTCTTCATAAACTCAAAACTGTAAAATTGATCAATTCCGGTAACATTCCGGTGACTTTACTGTGACCTTCCGGTACTGTTCCAGTGACCTTCCGGTGGCCTTCTGGTGACCTTTTTTAAAGAAATTTTTGCTGAAGTTTCTGCGGACTTAAAGACCTTCAATTGTTGATTGTCTTGCACCAACAGCTCCCCCTCAATCATCAATTGAGGTTTTCTCTGTCTTCTTTATTCCTGCCATATCTTTAAACCTTTGTAACTTTGGTCCGTCCAAACTTTTTGTAAGCATATCAGCTATCTGATCTTTTGTTGAAGTATGAATTACTTCAATCTCTTTATCCATCACCTTCTCTCTTAGAAAGTGATACTGGATCTCAATGTGTTTGGTCCTGGCATGAAAAACAGGATTAGCAGCTAAATATAATGAACTCATATTATCTCCAAATATAACTGGTGTTCTCTGTATAGTGTCAAAATTCTTCATTAAAGTCTTTAGCCAAATCACTTCCTTTGCGGCTTCAACCATGCCTTTGTACTCAGCTTCGGTAGAAGACAAAGCAACTGTATGTTGCTTCTTGGAACACCATGAGATTAGCTTATCTCCCACATAACACATGTATCCATAGGTTGACCTTCTGTCATCTGGATTACCTGCCCAATCTGCATCACTGTATATTTTGATATTTGTATCTGATGTAAAACCATAATACAAACCTTCTTTGAGTGTACCCTTAATGTACCTCAACACCCTTTGTCCTGCAATCCAATGTTCTTTCCTTGGACAGTGCATGAATTGAGACAATACTCCTACTGCATATGATAAATCAGGTCTGGTTAAAGTAGCATAGATAAGACTACCAACCAAACTCTGATATTGTCTCACATCCTTGAATTCTTCACCTCCAAACTTACTCAGTTTGTGGTTCACCTCCATTGGAGTAGGTGCTATCCAGCAATCATTCATTTTAAACTTGATTAACAAGTTCTTCAAATATCTTTCTTGGGTCACGAATACTCCATGCTGAGTATATGTAATCTCCATACCCAAGAAATAAGACAAGTTTCCCAAGTCACTTATCTTGAACTCCTTTTCCATTTGCTTCTTGAGTCTTTGTATACCTGAATCATCTGTTCCTGTAAGAATTATATCATCAACATATATGCACATGTATATGAAACCATTATCACTTGCTTTTATAAGCAGACTACTATCTGCTTCAGACACCTGAAAACCAAGTTCTTTCAAGAACTTTACAAGTCTATAATTCCACGCTCTTGGAGCCTGCTTCAAACCATACAAAGCTCTCTTGAGCTTGCACACATGACCTGGATATTTTTTATCTCTGAACCCTTGAGGTTGCTCCATGAACACATCATCTGAAATATAACCATTCAGAAAAGCATTTTTCACATCTAACTGACATAACTTCCAACCTTTGCTCGCAGCAACAGCTATGAGTGTTCTGATGGTTGTCATCTTTGCCACTGGACTATAAGTCTCATCATAATCAACTCCATATGTTTGAGCAAACCCTTTGACAACAAGTCTAGCTTTGTATCTAGACACACTTCCATCTGCAAATCTTTTGGTCTTGTAGACCCACTTGCATCCAATAATCTTCTGGCTATTTGGTTTAGGAACTAAATCCCATGTTTGATTTTCCACCAATGCATCATGTTCTTCTTGCATAGCTTTCTCCCATTTTTCCTTACCTTTTGCCTCTTCATATGTAGAAGGGTCTTCATCTGCTTTCATTATGTAAGCATAATCTTTCGTAGCCAAAAATGAAGTATCATAACTGTACCTTGTAGGTTGCCATCTATTTCTTGATGACCTTCTGAGTTCTCCGGTCCTTGAGGTTTCTGGTTCTTCACACTCAGGATCAAATCTTGGCCTTTCTTCAACTTCTTCCTGCACTTCATAATTTTCTTCTTCATCAATTATTTGAACCTTTGATTTACCTTTCTTTTGACTCACTTCTTCTTCATCACCTGTATTGTTATTAACTGTTCCTGCATACCAAGAACTTTGCTCATCAAACGTAACATCTTTCGATACCAGAAAATGTTTTGTGGATGGATTCCATAACCTGTATCCCATCTGTCTGTCATCATAACCAATGAAAACATATTTTTCAGCTTTGGGTTCCAATTTGTGTCTTAATTGTGATGGCACATATGCATATGCCACACATCCAAATACTCTGCAATGATCTAGGGTAGGTCTTTTACCCCACCAAGCTTCATATGGTGTCATACCCTGCAAGGCTTTACATGGTAACCTATTGACCAAATAAGTAGCTGTATTTACAGCTTCAGCCCACAAATAATTAGGGCAATTTTTCTCATTCATCATGGACCTTGCAAACTCAACAAGAGTCCTATTCCTTCTTTCTGCTACACCATTTTGTTGAGGAGAGTACCTGCAAGTAACAACCTTTTTTATACCTGCATTCCATAAGTAGTCACTGAATTCGTTGGAGAAATACTCTCCCCCTCCATCTGATCTTAGTCTCTTCAGTTTATGACCTGTAGTTCTTTCTGCATATGCATGATAATGTTTGAATGTATTGAATACTTCTGACTTATCCTTGATCACATAGATAGTGATCCATCTAGTAGCATCATCAACATAAATCACATAATATCTTGATCCATTTATACTGAAATCTTTTGATGGTCCCCACACATCTGTGTGTACCAACTCAAGCTTCTCTGAGTACATAAAACCATGCTTGGAATAAGAATTCTTATGAGCCTTACCAAATTGACATGCCTCACATTTGTATGTCATATGTTGACCTGCAACATTATGCAATCCAAGCACCGAACCATTGTTAACCATATCTTTAATACCTCTTTCATTGAAATGTCCAAGCCTCTTGTGCCAAAGATCTAACTCAGAAATTTTCTGTCCTTCATATGTAAACATGGCCTGACCAATATTACCTTGAATCTTCAGTGTAAACAGTCTTCCTTCTTTCTTTCCTGAAACAATCTGTTTATACCCTTGACTGGGATCTTCCACGTATACTCCTTCATTAGTGAATCTTACTTCATATCCCTTTTCAACAATTTGTCCTACACTTATCAAATTCTTAGGAATTGTAGGAACATACAGTACCTTACCCAATAAGGTACTACCGTCTTTAGCTTTCACTGATCCAATCGACTTCACTTTATGCTTTGTGTTGTCACCTGTTTGAACAACATGATTAGAAACTTTATTCTCCAAATCAGTCATCAATGATATGTTTCCACTCAGGTGATTGCTACATCCTGAGTCAATGTAGAAGACTCTTTGATCTTCACTCTGTCTTTCACAAGTAGCATTCAATATCAATGTTGAATCCTCCTTCTGTTCTGAAGCGTAATTGTCGTAGGTATTGTTATATTGTTGACTTTGGAATCCTCTACCTGCATTTCTTCCAAAGTAACTCCTACCACCTCTGCCTCTGAAATTTCCTCTTTGATTTCTGCCACCTCTTCCTCTTGCATTGTAACTTTGACTATATCCATTATTACTTTGAGTATTGTGCCAACAACTATTAGCTAAATGATTTGTCTTACCACAAATCCAGCAAGCTTTGCCTCCATCTTTGTTGTTTCTGCCTCTTCCTCTACCTTTGCCACCTCCTCTTCCTCTTAGGAAGTTGGCTTGGCTAGTTGTTCCTTCATCTTCATTTGCTTGTTGCTTTCCTTTGCTATTCTTCTTTTTATCTTTTGAGTACATTGCATGACCTGCACTCTTGTCACCATCTCCTTTAACATCATTCTCAAATGTTAGCATATGACCTAGCAACTGATTTAAATCTGGAGTGAAATGATCAAGTGATAACTCTGTAGACAAAATAAACGGCTTCCATTTGTCATCACCTCTTAAGCCTGTAAGAATTTGTCTTACCAATTTATCCTCCTCAATGTCTTCATCAACAGCTCCTAAAGCATCTGCAATGTCTTTCATCCTTGTCACATAGTCTGAAATGGACTGAG
>MU260591.1:52500-57500 GCA_020310875.1 Ceratopteris richardii
TATAAGGTCCTCCAATCCTAAGTCATCCTACCCATGTTCTACGATCATCATAGCTTGATCCATGCCAAAAATAGTCTCCACCAATGATCAATGGGATAAATCCAATGGTAGAAAGATAGGATATTTGTTTGTAGCCCTTGACCTTTCTTAATCCACACTAAGGATCAACTCTAGATCCAATGGCCCACATCAAATAGACCCTCCCCCAAGTTAAGAAAGCTTATTTTGTTTTTAACCCTTGATTTTGCTTGATTTCCCTAATTCAATGGCTTAGAAGTAACCTTCTTAGCTATCCATCTATAGCCTACTCTAGACCTCTTTTGACCTCAAATTCAAGAATTTACCAATGTAAAACACTCTCATATGGTTTCTCCTCATAATGGGAGCCTTAAAAAATAGACTGTCATGGAACAATGGTCATACTACATAAGGGTGAGACATTGAACATACATAAATACATACATACATACATACATACATATATACATACATACATACATACATACATACATAAATACATACATACATACATACATGCATACATACATATATACATACATACATACATACATATATGCATGCATGTATACATCCATACATACATACATATATACATACATACATACATACATACATACATACATACATACATACATACATACATACATACATACATACATACATACATAGAGAGGTAGATGCATAGATAGATAGATAGATAGATAGATAGATAGATACATAGATACATAGATACATAGATACATAGATACATAGATACATAGATACATAGATACATAGATACATAGATACATAGATAGATACATACATAGATACATAGATGGATACATAGATTGATAGTTAGATAGATAGATGTGTTGAGATATCAAGCTCAACATGTGATGATCCAGGATGACACGTACCAGTTTTTCGTTTCTGTGACATGTATAGTGGTCACGTCGGTATATGTCAGGGATACTTCATTGAGCTTTATTAGATTTATCTATTGAGAGTGATGGTACATTTGTTCTTTGCCAGCTCACTCATTTGCGGAGATTAGGTTTTTCCTTATGAACTGATCTTTATATATTGCACTTGTTGTATTCTTGTTTTTAGGTCATTCTTGTACATTCCTTTTTATGTAATAGAAGAAGAAGAAGAAGATCATTCTTCCTTGCCTCAATCTGTGTGTGTGCTTCTCCTTGAGAGTGAGAGTGTGTGTGTGAGCTCTCTTCCTTATCTCCTTCCTCGTGACATGGTACCAGATCAAGTGTGGCCGTAGAGAGCTCGTGGAGAAGGCGAGGGTGAAGAGTACCTAGCAAGGCGTGGAGAAAACGTGATTCACAAACGACCTCCATTTGCTAGGAAAATCGATGTGAAGGTAGAAGACCTCAAAATATTTTTGAGAGTTATTCCTTTAGGGTCACTTGTTTTTTTCATATCGAACTTTCGAAGCCATCTCGACCTCCATTTCGAGCCCGCAAGGTGGGGCCCACAAAAAAACCAGGTCAGATTCAGAAATTGTAACTTGTGTTGTGTTTGGCAACACTCATATATCTCAGATCTAGAATTTCAAGCGATTCCGTGTACTGTTGATACATGAAAACTATATTTTCCCGAGATCGAATTGCCATGTCATAGTGCGATAGTGTTCAAGCAGAAGTGATGCTTGTAGTATTTTGTTGTGTTGTGAATTACTGCACAAATGGCAAACGCAGATGGAATGAGTCAGGTTATGAGCGATAAGCTGGACAAAAACAACTTCCATGCTTGGAGATTCAGAATGACGAATTCCCTGATGGGAAAAGGCTACCGAAAGTACATCGAAGGAGAGAACAAGAATGCTTCGCAGTTACTAGAGAGGAATCGAACTCCAGAACAGTAAAGAGCATATGAGGAATGGAACCAAGTAGCATAAAAGGTAATGTATTGGCTATCTGTTAGCATACAAGATAGCATGATTGGACACATACAGGATGCCAAGACTCCAAAAGAGGCTTGGAATAGTTTGGTCACATTGTATGAGACCAATACAAAGGCATGGAAATTGCAACTCAAGAATGAGCTGCATACCTTGGAGAAAAGGAGCATGTCGGTAAGTGACTATACCCTGAAAATCAAAAGCATATGTGAGTCACTTGCATCTATTGGAGTGAATGTACATGATGATGATAAGGTGGAAGTATGCCTTCGTGGTTTACGAGTTGCATATAAGCAGTTCAGAACTTCTATACAGACCATGGAAAATATTCCAAATTTTGTTGATTTGGTATCTATGCTGATTATTGAAGAAAAGAATCTTGGTGAGGATTCAAACTCCCAAGGAAAGCCCAGTTCTGAGTAGGTATTCTACTCTAACAAAGGAAGAGGCAGAGGTAGAGGTTTCGGAAGTGGAAGAGGAAACAATAACCAAGACCAAGGTCAACAACAGAATCATGCAGGAGGAAGACGACAGTTTCGAGGCAGGGGGAGCCAAAGAGGTCGCAGAAATTTCCAAAGAAATGATTCAGATAATGATAGTAAAGGATGTTGGCATTGTGCTAAACCTGGACACTTTGAACGTGATTGTAGGTTGAAGAATCAAAATAACAGAAGGCAGCAAAACAACTATGCATCCACAAGTGCAGATGATTCTGAGAAGTTGTTCATGGTTCAACATCACATGGTGAACACGATGTCTGTTGTTGTTTCAAAATCGAATGATAATGTTTGGTATGTTGATTCAGGTGCTTCAAATCACATGACCAGTCATGCGGAATGGTTTAGTAGTTTGCAGAAATTGCCAGTCCCTGGATATGTTGAAATAGGTGATAACACATCACACCCTATCGAGCATACATAGCATTGTCTATGGAGGATGGAAAGGTAAAACATCTTGCTGATGTGCTTCATGTTCCAAACATAACAAAGAATCTGGTTTTTGTTGGACAAATGGTTGACCACGGATTACAAGTCAGGTTCAATGCTGATGGATCATATGTAGGAGAGTACAAGTAGGATGGATGATTGGTTGCCAAAGGAAACAAAGTGGGCAGGATGTTCACCTTAAATGTGAAGATTCCTAAAATGAATGCAGCCATGTTTGCAAAAGGTGCAGGAGTTATTGCAGATATAGAGATGTGGCACAAACGGATTGGACATGCAAACTTCCAAACGCTGAAATTGATGCAGTCAAAGGAGATTGTCCATGGACTACCAAATTTTAAAGTTGTAGAAATGCAAAAGGTATTTGCAGCATGTCAATTTGGTAAATAGTCAAGAGCATCATTTCCACATGACAAGCATGTTAGTGAGAATGTACTAGAAGTAGTGCATACAGATGTTTGGGGTCCAGCAAAGACCACATCTATGGGTGGTTGCAAGTTTTATGTTACTTTCATTGATGAACATATACAAAAATTGGGTATATTTCATGAAAGATAAGAGTGAGGTGTTTGCTCACTTCCAGAATTTTAAAGCTATGGTGGAAAAGCAGACAGGGAAATATATTCAAACATTAAGGTCTGATGGAGGAGGTGAATACATGTCAAATGAGTTCAGCAACTTTCTCAAAAGTCATGGAATTCGACATTAGTTTTCATGCAGGTACACACCACAACAGATTGGCATTGCTAAATGCAAAAACAGACATATTGCAGAAATAGCAAGAGCCTTGATGGCTGAGAAGAATATGCCTCATTGTTATTGGGTAGAAGTTGTGCATACTGTTGTATACATCATGAACAGAACTCCGACTATTGTTGTACATCAAGTTACACCTGAAGAGAAGTTTACAGGTAAAAAGCCAAACTTATCACATCTGAAAGTTTTTGGCTGTATTGCATATGTACATGTCCCAGATGAATTGAGGACGAAGCTTGATCCAAAAGCAAAAAAGTGTGTCCTCATTGGATACTCCCTTGAGCAAAAGGGATATAAATGTTATAACCCACTCACACGATAGGTAAAGGTGAGCAGAGATGTGGTATTGATGAAATGTCAAGCTTCTATGCAGATGCCAAAGAAGGACTGAATCTTGAACCAAATGACAAAGAAAACGTTGAAAAATCAAGTGCAGAATCTCAAGTTCTGAGTGGACTGGATGCATCACCAAGCAATAGTTCCAACTCAAATCCATGGAGTGGAAGATTGCGTGGAAATTTCAGTCCAGCAAATTCATCAAATACATCTAAGAAAGGTAAAGAAAAGCTTTATGAAGATCATAAAACATCTGCAAGTTTTGAAGACGTTGATGGAGATTCAAGTGGTTCAGAAAAGAATCTTGATGAGGAACTTGGATTGCCCTCTGTGAAGACTCCAGGAGTAAGAAGGGCACATGCAGATGATACAAGGAGAAGTGACCTAGGACCAAGAAGATCTGGGAGGATCCAGAATTCGGTGCAACGATTGATGTATGACAGTTATATGGCTCGTCATTGTGCCTACATGAAAAAGGTAATACAAGATGTTGAACCTTCTTGCTTTGAAGATGCAATTGGAATTGCAGATTGGGAAAAAGCTATGGATGAGGAGATGGCTGCACTTTATGGAAATGATACATGGAAGCTGGCTCCATTTCTGCAAGGAAAGAAACCCATAGGCTGCAAATGGGTTTACAAGGTAAAGCATAATGTTGATGGTATCATAAGCAGGTATAAAGCAGGAGTGGTAGATAAAGGATATGCACATAAATATGGCATTGATTATGAGGAAATGTTCAGCCCTGTAGCTAAAATGTCTACTGTCAGAACACTTGTTGTGTTAGCTATAGCAAAAGGATGGACTTTGCATCAGATGGATGTGAAGAATGCTTTCCTACATGGTGAGTTACAGGAAGAAGTATATATGGACCAACCACAAGGATATGAAGATTCAAAGCATCCAAAATATGTTTGCAAGTTGCAAAAGGCTTTGTATGGGTTGAAGCAAGCTCCTTGTGCATGGCATGCAAGGATTGTTGATTACTTAACCAGCATTGGGTTTTCTATGTGTGATGCAGATTACTCACTATATGGAAGGAAGGC
>MU260591.1:65000-70000 GCA_020310875.1 Ceratopteris richardii
AACACTCCAAGTCGATGCCCGGCATCGAATTCTCGTTGCAAGTCGATGCTAGGCATCGAATTCTAATTTTAAACAGGCGCTCTTACTAAAACAGTCAAGTTTTCCAGTTTTGGAAGGTCATACAGGGTCATCTTGTGAGGGCCATAACTTGAGTTCTAGAGCTCCGTTTGATGTATATGATAGCTTGTTGGAAAGCTCTACTCTTCTAGTTTCAGCCTATAAAGTTTCATGGAGAAAGCATACTTGAGCTAGGAGAAATTAGCAAAATACTGAAGGTATGTCATTTCGGTGACTAGGAATTTCTGTAGAAGCAAAGTTCTCACTTTAAGCTATCATTTCTCAAAGTTTGGAGTGGCAATGAGTTAATGGTGACCATAGAGGTGTTCTAGTGTCACATTAATTCATTTCTTGTGGTGTTTTATACATCAACAAGTGGTATCAGAGCAGAAAGGTCTTGAAGAGCAGAAGGCGGCAAAGGTACGAGAAGTTTTGGAAAGTTTTCCATTAAAGGTTCAAAGGTGAAGCATTTGAAGACACAAGGCATCAAAAGGTTACTTCAAAAGTATCATCATACAAAAAGAACTTCAAAAGGTATTATCTTTTATCCTTTAAGCTCACAGGTTGCAGCAGAAGGAAAGAACTATGGCAGATCATATTTCCATTGACAAACTGGACAGAGATAATTACCCCGCATGGGTAATGAGAATGGAAGCCTTACTTATGAGTAAGGATCTCATGGTATATGTAACAGGTGAAGAAGAGAAGCCAGTATTTGAAGATGAAAGCCGACCAAAGAAAGAGGAACTTGATGCTTTAAAGCATTGGCAGAAGAAGGATGCAAGTGCAAAGGCATACATTTACAATACAATCTCTGATCATTTGCTACCACACATCAGAGGATTGGAATCATCTGAAGATATATGGAATGCATTGGACTATCATTTCCAAAGCACTACTAAAGCAAGGAAAGCAAGTCTATGGTCAGAGTTTACAACATTCAAGAAGAAGCCAAGTCAAACCATTAGTGATTATGTCACTAAGATGAAGGATCTTGCAGATAGTCTTGGATCCATAGATGAAGATGTTGAAGATCACAGATTGATTGCTCAGCTACTTGCAGGTTTGAGAGGGGATGAAAGGTGGAAACCTTTTGTCTTATCAACAGAACTTTCATTAAATCATTATGTTCCAGATTTGAACCAGTTGCTTGGTTTGATGCTCACATATGAGCAAGACTTGAAGGGAGATGGAGATAAAGGACAAAGTTCTGCAATGTACATGAAGAACAAGAAGAAAGGAGATAAAGGTAAAGCAAAGGATGAAGAGGAATCTAATTCTCAAGCTTATTATGCAAGAGGTAAAGGCACTGGCAGAGGAAGAGCAAGAGGTTTTGGAAGAGGAAGAGGTAATCAAAATAACAACAAAAAGGCTTGCTGGATCTGTGGATTGAGTAATCATTTGGCTCATGACTGTTGGCGCAACCAACAAGGATCAAACCAGAATCAAAACAACAATAGCAGAGGTCGAGGTGGAAGATATCAAAGTAATTTCCAAAGAGGTAGACAAAGTCAAAGAGGAGGCTATGGTAGAGGTGGAGGAAGAAGTTGGGGACAGAATCAATCCTACAACACCACCTACTACAACTATGCAAATGACACACAGAATGAAAGTCATACGTCATTGATGATGAATTCAATCAGCACATCAGACAAAGAAGATCTAAAGGTATTTTACATTGACTCTGGATGTTCTAATCATTTGTCAGGAAACATAGAATTGATGTCAGATTTGGAAAAAGGCATTTCTAGTCACACAGTTCAAACTGGTGATAATACAAGACATAGTGTACATTCAATTGGAAAAGTGAAATGCAAGAGTGGAGCAGATTTGCTAACCAATGTTTTGTATGTTCCTACAATACCTAAAAACTTGATTAGTGTGGGACAGATAGTTGAAAAAGGTTTTCAAGTCAGGTTTACAAATGAAGGAGTATTTGTGGAAGATCCAGAGAATGGATATAATCAGATTGTCTCTGGTAAGAAAGAAGGTAGACTCTTTACTTTAAGAGTGCAAGGAAACATTGGTCAAGCTTTGCTCACACATGGTGAAGCAGTGATTACAGAACTTGATCTCTGGCATAAGAGATTAGGTCATTTCAATGAAAGAGGAATTAAAGCTATGGTTGCTAATCAGTCTGTACTAGGATTACCAAATGTGCAAAGTCAACATATGGTTTATAAATGTGAAGCATGTCAAATGGGTAAAGCACACAGGTTACCATTTCAAAAGAAAGGATTCAAACATGATGGAGTACTTGAGCTCATTCATACAGATGTATGGGGACCAACAAAAGAAGGATCTATCAGTGGCTCAAGGTATTATGTTCTTTTCATTGATGATGCTACAAGATGGATAACATTATATGTTTTGAAGGAAAGATCAGAAGTGTTTGGAGCCTTCAAGCATTTTCATGCATATGCAGAGAGAGTAACAGGTCAAAAGCTTAAGAGACTGAGGTCTGATGGAGGGGGAGAATATTTCTCCCAAGAGTTCAATGATTATCTTTGGAATGCAGGTATTAAGAGAGAAATAACTTGCAGGTATACACCACAACAAAATGGTGTAGCAGAAAGAAGGAACAGGACTCTGGTTGAGTTTGCTAGAGCTATGCTAAAGGAGGAGAATTGTCCAAATTATCTTTGGGCTGAGGCTGTAAATACAGCTACATATCTTGTGAATAGATTACCATGTGCAGCTCTGAATGGAATGACTCCATATGAAGCTTGGTGGGGTAAGAAACCAACACTAGATCATTGTAGAGTGTTTGGATCAATTGCATATGCTTATGTGCCATCACAGCTTAGGCATAAACTTGAACCAAAGGCAGAAAAATATGTGTTCATTGGTTATGATGAAAAGCAGATGGGTTACAGGTTGTGGAATCCTCTAACCAAACAATTTATTGTTTCTAGAGATGTTACATTTGATGAACAGAAAAGTTGGTATGCAGATCAAAGTCATACAGCTGAAGAATTTGAAGAAGAGGTAAGAAGATGTGAGAAAGGAAAATCAATTGTGCAGATAAATAGAGATGAAGACTATATGCAAGCAAGTACATCCACAAGTGGATTAACAAGAAGAAATGAAGAAGCTCCTATATTTGATGAAGAAGTGTATCCAGACACATATGAAGAATGTGAACCAAGAAGGTTAAGCAGGACAAGGAGACAACCAGAAAGGTATTCTTATGATACTTCTTACATAACTCAGAAGAACTATGCATATATGGTCAAAGATGATGAAGAACCTCAGAACTATGATGAAGCTAAAGGTAAAAAGCAATGGGAAGAAGCAATGAAGGAAGAGTTCAATGCACTGGAGGAGAACAAGACATGGGAACTTGTTCCTAAACCAAATGGTAAGAAAGTAATTGGAAATAAATGGGTTTATAAAGTGAAGAAGCTTGCAGATGGAAGTATAGCGAGATACAAAGCTAGATTGGTGGTGAAAGGCTATGCCCAGACCTATGGCATAGATTATGATGAGACATTCAGTCCTGTAGCTAAGATGTCAACTATAAGGACAATCATTGCTATTGCAGCTTCAAAAGGATGGACTCTAAGTCAATTGGATATAAAGAATGCGTTCTTGAATGGATACATATCAGATGAGGTATACATGGAACAACCTCAAGGGTTTATAGATTCCAGGTATCCAAATTTTGTTTGCAGGTTGAGAAGAGCATTGTATGGATTGAAGCAAGCTCCAAGAGCTTGGAACTATAGACTGGTGAAGTATCTCAATGATCTTGGATATCAAAGTTCAAAAGTAGATTCAAGTCTACTTATCAAAAGAACAGAGGAAGGTACAATCTACATTTGTATTTATGTAGATGACATTATAATCACAGGTACTTCAGATGAAGGAATCAAGGAGGTAAAGAGATTGCTTGAAAAAGAATTCAAGATCAGTGACCTAGGAAAGTTATCATACTTTCTTGGAATGGAAGTCACTTATACAGATCATGGCATATATGTATCACAAGAAAGGTATCTTCTAAATCTATTGAAGAAGTTTGATATGGAAAATTGCAGAGAAGCTTCAACTCCACTTGAAGTTAATCACAAGCTCAGTAAATATGATGGTGCAGACTACAAAGATATGAGGAAGTATCAATCTCTTGTGGGTAGTTTGATTTATGCTACACTAACAAGACCTGATCTTAGTTATGCAGTGGGAGTTTTGTCACAATTCATGCATTGTCCAAAGGACCCACATTGGATTGCAGGTCAAAGAGTTCTCAGATATATCAAAGGAACTATAAAGGAAGGATTATATTATCCTTTTACATCAGATTTGAAGTTGAGAGCCTACAGTGACTCAGACTGGGCAGGTAATCAAGATGACAGGAGATCAACTCATGGTTACATGATATACATTGGTGATAAGCTTGTAAGTTGGTGTTCCAAGAAACAACATACAGTAGCATTATCATCAACTGAAGCAGAGTACAAAGGACTTGTGGAAGCAGCTAAGGAAGTCATATGGATGCAGACATTGTTCAAGAGCTTAGGCATTGATCAAGGTACACCTACAATACATGGAGATAATATGAGTTCACTTTATCTTGCAGCAAATCCAGTATTTCATGCAAGAACAAAGCACATAGAGATACAGTATCATTTTCTCAGAGAAAAGGTAATGGAGAAAGAGATTGAAGTGGAATACATTTCTACTAAAGATCAGTTAGCAGACATAATGACAAAGAGCTTGGATGGTGTGAAGACCAGTAGATTCAAAAGCATGGCAGGAGTAAAAGAAAAGAAGATGATATGAAGAAACAGGGAATGTCAATTAGTGATTGAGGGGGAGCTGTTGGAGAAACACTCACTAATTGGACATATATTTGAAGTTCAAATCTTAGGAAGAAAACCCCATGCCTATGTGAAGGGACAAATTCACAAGTGTATCATACTTGTAAAGTTAGTTCACTTTAGTTC
>MU260591.1:77500-110000 GCA_020310875.1 Ceratopteris richardii
TAATAGAACCCCTTGGGGTTCTCGATGTAAATAGAAGACAAGAACTTGTGCTCTTTATTATGTTCTGCCCCGCAAGTTTGTAGCCTGAAGTGCATTAAAAAAGATCTTGAGAGTGCAAAAACCGAGTTCCTGGCAGCAATCCCTCTTTGGAGAGCCAATTATCTGTTAAACATATTTCCAGAATGCAATTAGAAAGTAGGCTCTATGGAAGATCTATGTAGGAATGTGCATTATCTTAGGATATACTCTGTAGAACCCTCTCTCGCAAGCGCCTTAGCTTTGCTGTATAACAGTGTAAAGATAAAAGAATACGTCTCGTTTAGACAGTTGATAATTTACAGGCTGCAACCCAATGCCATTAAGCTTGGTTGGCTTCCCCACCCAAGAAACACGAGCTATGATAGGCGTTTCTGCATTTCTCATCATTGCTCGTAATGTTCATTTTAATCAGTACGAATTGGATTTTACTTTATTTGTTTTTATGTGTTTTCATCGGTCATGTGTATCTAGTTCTCCCCTTCACAATAAATTCACAGAAAACTACTCCCAAAGGATTCTCGCATGGAGCCAACTTTCTTAGTATGTTCATTGTAGTGATAATCATCTCAAAGATCGTTACCTACCTTTGACAGTTTGTCAGGATTACCTCGGTAAACTTGAACCATAGCTCTGATTATACTAGGGAGAAGCAATCTTTTCTATTGTAGCTAGCTAGCATTCCCAGGCCAAGTCTCAAGACATTTCAAAAGCACATATCAATAAACTAATTTTTTTGGAAGTGGGGGTAGACTGCATGGGTGAATCATTGAGTTAAAAAATACAATGCTACCATAGCAGATAACATACAGAAATTCAAACAACTTTGAATGCCCAAGATGAATAATAGAACCCCTTGGGGTTCTCGATGTAAATAGAAGACAAGAACTTGTGCTCTTTATTATGTTCTGCCCCGCAAGTTTGTAGCCTGAAGTGCATTAAAAAAGATCTCGAGAGTGCAAAAACCGAGTTCCTGGCAGCAATCCCTCTTTGGAGAGCCAATTATCTGTTAAACATATTTCCAGAATGCAATTAGAAAGTAGGCTCTATGGAAGATCTATGTAGGAATGTGCATTATCTTAGGATATACTCTGTAGAACCCTCTCTCGCAAGCGCCTTAGCTTTGCTGTATAACAGTGTAAAGATAAAAGAATACGTCTCGTTTAGACAGTTGATAATTTACAGGCTGCAACCCAATGCCATTAAGCTTGGTTGGCTTCCCCACCCAAGAAACACGAGCTATGATAGGCGTTTCTGCATTTCTCATCATTGCTCGTAATGTTCATTTTAATCAGTACGAATTGGATTTTACTTTATTTGTTTTTATGTGTTTTCATCGGTCATGTGTATCTAGTTCTCCCCTTCACAATAAATTCACAGAAAACTACTCCCAAAGGATTCTCGCATGGAGCCAACTTTCTTAGTATGTTCATTGTAGTGATAATCATCTCAAAGATCGTTACCTACCTTTGACAGTTTGTCAGGATTACCTCGGTAAACTTGAACCATAGCTCTGATTATACTAGGGAGAAGCAATCTTTTCTATTGTAGCTAGCTAGCATTCCCAGGCCAAGTCTCAAGACATTTCAAAAGCACATATCAATAAACTAATTTTTTTGGAAGTGGGGGTAGACTGCATGGGTGAATCATTGAGTTAAAAAATACAATGCTACCATAGCAGATAACATACAGAAATTCAAACAACTTTGAATGCCCAAGATGAATAATAGAACCCCTTGGGGTTCTCGATGTAAATAGAAGACAAGAACTTGTGCTCTTTATTATGTTCTGCCCCGCAAGTTTGTACTCTGAAGTGCATTAAAAAAGATCTTGAGAGTGCAAAAACCGAGTTCCTGGCAGCAATCCCTCTTTGGAGAGCCAATTATCTGTTAAACATATTTCCAGAATGCAATTAGAAAGTAGGCTCTATGGAAGATCTATGTAGGAATGTGCATTATCTTAGGATATACTCTGCAGAACCCTCTCTCGCAAGCGCCTTAGCTTTGCTGTATAACAGTGTAAACATAAAAGAATACGTCTCGTTTAGACAGTTGATAATTTACAGGCTGCAACCCAATGCCATTAAGCTTGGTTGGCTTCCCCACCCAAGAAACACGAGCTAAGATAGGCGTTTCTGCATTTCTCATCATTGCTCGTAATGTTCATTTTAATCAGTACGAATTGGATTTTACTTTATTTGTTTTTATGTGTTTTCATCGGTCATCCATGCTCTTTTATCAATACTATGTATTTAATTTTTAGCGATATTTATTGGATATTTCATGCTAGACTACAGGAAAACCAATATTCAATACTAACTTTGGGCCAGAGATCCTGGATCAGGTACGATCCGCATCATGCTTGGTGGAAGTATAAGCATCAATAACAGCCTAAAAAAATAATGATTTTGACAGGACATTAACACCCCTGTTTCTTTGGCTTGCATCGACACAAGCTAGACTAGATTCTTTCGCTCATTAAAAAAGCTCAATAATTTTCCTCTCAGAAATATACAAATCTCCATAATCCAGAACAAATACAAAACTGATAATTAAAAAACTAAACACAGACAACCATTAAAACTATGTTTATCTTGCAAATAAGTGAATGAAAATTCTCCAATTAAAGTTAAAATGCAATACAATTCTTGCAGTCAGACTTGAATTACAACGCAATGCTCTTCAACCATGGTCACCAAAAAGACTGCTTCAATGGCTCCAGACCTCCACTCAGCAGATTATGTAAATCATCCCTGCTCAATTCAACAAAAAGGGATATATACAATTCCGGTATGGAAGGCTCATTTGCCAATTTTTCATCACAATGATTACATCTTGATCAAAAAAGAAGCAATTTGATTCTGGTATTTACCTACTGACTTCTATTCATATCTTACTGAGACTTCCACCCCAAAAAAAAAAAAAGAACCTGAGATTATCCTTATGACTGAGAGAATTGCCCAACGAAAAGATTGAGCATCTA
The DNA here is from genome assembly GCA_020310875.1 of Ceratopteris richardii. Classification (NCBI taxonomy): domain Eukaryota; kingdom Viridiplantae; phylum Streptophyta; class Polypodiopsida; order Polypodiales; family Pteridaceae; genus Ceratopteris; species Ceratopteris richardii. Next base: position 80,519 of record MU260591.1, read on the forward strand.
AAGACTTTCAGTTTGTCTAATCTAGATTGATTGATACAAGTGTGTGAATTGACCACCAACTGCAAGTGCCTTCATTTACCAGGCATGCAGGTGGCAAACATACAAAACCAGGTAACCTGGGCTAAATTACAAGGACATACAAGGATTTCATGTATAAATGAATTCACATTTTTTTGTGGAAATCACTCATGAAGAGGGTGTAATTCTGAGCCCATCAACAGCAATAATGAATTGTCGTTGACCACCTCTTAAGAATCATATTAATCTCACTGGCATCCAGAAGTGTGCAAAACAGGGGCTGTCATACAAAAAGGAGATGGCCTGTACCATCGGCGTCCAGAGTTTTATAAGTGGCTTCAGAAGTAGAGATCAGGTGGCTACTTCAGTTAGAACCAGCTCACTCTGGAGCAGATGCAGATGATGTAGGCCGCGATTGCTGGCCTCCTGTATTAGATGTGGAAGTATGCTGCTGCTGTTGGGCAAGCTGTCGTTGAGACGTTGAATTATGCTGGGAAACACCAACAGGTCTTGAATTAACGGTTGAACCTATTGATGCCTTTTGTGAGAAATTCCCCACATGTCCTGGCACGTGCTGAGGGCCTGCTCTACTTATTTCTTGTGATCCAAGGGAGCTTCCTGTCACAGGCATTTTACCATTTGGAAGTGGCAAATGCATACCAACTGACATAGCAAGATGAGGAGCCTGGGCTGCAATGCCACTATTGCTTCGACTCAAGTTGTACAAGCCAGCTGCCATTGGAGTGAATGACTGTCCTGGCTTCCACTGTGCAGAAGGAAAGACTCCACTATTGGCATTGCTAGGGGATGACAGAGATGGAACACTTGATGGCGAGGCCATGCTTAAAGAGCTAGTTGTACTAGCTCCAAGCTGAAACCCTGTTGGCAATTGAGAAGGCCCTGAGTTGGCTTGAATTCCAGTCTTCGGTAATTGTGAAGCCAGCTGTGTACTGAGATTCATGGTTGCCTGAGACTGTTGAGGTTTACGTTGCTGACCCTGAGATTGCTGACCAGCACGACGTTGAGATGTGACTAACGATCCGACTGGACTCAGGGATGTTTGCGGCTGTGGTGTGCCCACTCCAACTGGTGGAGAAACCGGTTGGACCGAAGAGCCATGTGAAAGATGCTGTTGAGATAAATGTTTTCCAGACAGATGCTGTGGGAAGCCTTTCTGTGAAATTTGCTGCTGTGATCCAGCATCTGAAGCCTGAGTCAAACTGGGTGACATATTTTGACCAGACGGCCCACCTGGCAAATGCTGAGGTACGGATCCTTGAGAATCACTGAGGCGTTGACCTTGTGGAATGGTTTGCCCGGGCATTTGAACGGGGACCTGATTTGATACAATGTTTGGCTGGCCTTCCCGTACTGTACTCTTCATGTTCTTACTGAGTTGTTGCTGCTTAATTCCAGGGCCTTGATGCTTGGACTGAAAAGCTGACTGTGATGATAAACCTGCTGCTGTTGGATGATGCCCCTGTGAAAGTGATTGTTGTTGTTGACCACTTTGACTGCCACCACTGAGAGGAGATTGCCCTGATGGTGAAACTGCTGACTGTGGTAGTGATGAAGCATGTTGCTGCTCCTGAAGGGCAGATGATTGCATCATCAAATGAGATGGTTGATGTTGAGAAAACATGAGTGTATGCGCAGGAACAGTATTTTGCTGCTGAGAAACAGGCACAAGCTGTGAAGACTGGAATGGAGGCTGAAGTGCAGTAGCTGTCTGATTTTGCTGCTGTTGAAGCATCCGTTTCTGCTGTTGCTGTTGTAATTGTTGTCGCTCCTTTGCTGCTCGCATCATGTTATATGCTTGTTGCTGACTTGAACTAGGGCTCTGTTGCTGTGATTGTAAAGCATTGTGTTGGAGAATTTGATGCTGAGGATTGAAGTTTTGAGAGGGGGATGAAGCCATTTGATTTGGAAGACTGTTATTTATGTTGCTAATAGGAGCCGATGGAGAATGTCCCTGAAAATAAACAACTTGATGTGAAACAAACGAACCTTAGTGAGGAATCAACCCTTATAGGTTTAAGATTAAATACCATGGATATGGCCTCTCTGGCTTGCCTCATTATATTCACTGGAGACGCCAGGGCACCAGTATTGACTGTGCTAGCATGAATAGAACTTGAACCTCCAGATGACAAAGTATTGTTCACACTAGAAACATTTGGGACACCATGTGAAGTAATTGTAGGCAAGCCTGTTCTTGCCATTGGCATACCCCTACCCAAACTGCCAAGAGTTCCTCCACTGTTTCCAGAAACAAGACTCGAGGAAGTTGCACCATCTGTGCCATGCGCCAGATTTGGAAGAGATGATCCTGATGTGACAGAAAAGCCCTGGTTTTGTAAACCGCGCCCTGTCACCATCCGATTGTACCGTAAACGATCCTCAGCACCCAACGGTCTCATTGGCATCCCCATTCGTTGTGCATCCCTAGATCCATTATCAAATCGTATCAATGCACGATTTACAGAGAAGGCGAATGCATATATTGAACACATACATTTCTATTCATGCAACCATCATAAACATGAATTCAGAATCGTCACAATTTTTAAACATTCAATACTTTGAAAAGAATGAATATACCTTGTTGCAGCAGTATTTAAAGCAGTTGAAGGAGACATGGATGGGCTCATCTGAAGATTTGTGACACCCTGCGATGCGGGTACAGCAGATGAGTTGGATCGAATCCCTGATCCAGAGGCTAACATGCTTGGAACCCCCAATCCATTCCCATGAGCATGTTGAAGTGGATATGAATGGCAAGCCAGATCTCCACAAGATGAGGACAGCTCACATAACTCCAGCGGCCTTCACAGACACCAATGTTCCATTAAAATGCTATGAATCATGTATGCATGAAACTGAAAACTGCATGCTAAATTGTTTTATCAGTTTAAGTTCTGTAAGTCGCATCCTCATGCAAGTTGCAAACAATGTGAAGGAATACAATATGTTTGATAAAGATTATAAAAAATAAACAACACAGAAACTACTTCAACATACGTCATTGCCGTATGTTTAATAATGTGCGACTCATGCTCTGGCACAAGTTGTTTTGGTTCTTGAGATTCATTCTGCAAGTATACAGCAAAGGAAATGACAAACTAAAAAGTAAAAGCATAGACAGAAAGTCAAAATATCCTAAAAGTTGACTAACAATTATAAATCAGACCTGTAACTTCCTCCCACGCAACTGCTTATAAAGTTGCAAGATACAATCTACATGGCTCTTTAACGTCTCCTCCAAATGCTGAGGTAAGTATCTGGTACCTCCCTGTTCATAGGGAACAAGGAAATGGAGCCATTGGATACCTCTCTGATGGAGAATCAAGGAAATGAACAGGAAAGTGGTTAAAAACCTTGTGTGCCAAGGAGATGGCATGATGTGCTGAAGAGTTTGGATCGCCGGGACTCTCTCCACCATCACCACCACCCCTCTCAGTTAGCAACCTATACCTCTCTTTGCAATCTTTCGGCTTTCGGAAAACACCCTGAGTAATACAAAAAACAGGCTCACGTTACTAAAATAATAATGCCAAACATAATTGTAACAATAAAAATCTTATACATACCTACATACATACATTTTCCTATTTTTATATGCATACATGAATAAATTTTTTGTGAAGAATGAAGAACGAATCTGATGATCTGTCATCAAGCAGTAAGCAAACAGACTACCAGGATACCTACATGCACATGCACATGCATGCAGCCACACACATGCATACAAATATATGTACATACATACTTTTGTTTGGGAACATTTAACTTGTATTTCTTATGTACAGAATTAAGATATCACATGCTTTCCAAGGGGATAAAAATGTAAAAAGCTATCTCAAAACTACAAATGGAATGATTGATGAGATGCAAAGAAGCTCCACTCTCAAATGGCAACAGAAGAGTAGCAGAAGGAGTATACATACATTATTACATACATACATGATACATCATACATACATACATGTATACATACATACATATACATACATACATATACATGCATACATATACATACATATGTATGTATGTACGTACGTACATGCATGCATACATACATATATGCATAAATGATGAGCTGTAAAGAAGCTCTACTCTCAAATGGCAACGGAAGAGTAGCATAAAAGAGGCACTCCCTGAAGAAGGATCACATCGGTGAACATCACATGCATGCAACATACATACATACATGATGGACACATACATACATACATGCATAGTACAGGTATATGTATATATGTACATGCATATATGCATGCATCCACACGTGCATACAGATCACAAAAAAGAATCAAATTACAAAAAAACGACAAAATAATATATGTACATAGGTATCTGTGTATGTATCTATGTCTATACACAACTATGTATGTATATTTGTGCGTGTGCATGTGCGTGTGCGTGTGTGTGTGTGTGTGTGTGTGTGTGTGTGTGTGTGTGTGTGTGTGTGTGTGTGTGTGCGCGCGCGCGTGCGCATGTGCTTATGTACATATTCATGTGTGAACGTATGTACGCACCCACAACTACAAAGGTGGGCAACCCAGTCCCCAATATAGAAGGTGACTACATAAGGATATTAATCATTTTGGTATGCCACATGTGAGACTAAACTGGTGTCCGACTCCACCATGGGCTAAGAGTCCAAGAGTTTCATGAGAGAAACGAATAATAAATGAGCCCATGGGTCCTATTTATATATATACCAGAATGAATCCAGGCAAACCCGAAATTGACCCTCAAATGAAAGTGCAACTAGAAGCTCATGGTATTCAACCACGAGACTATATAGCATATCAACTCCATTATGCAAAGTATCGACATAATACTACGACATCCGCACTAACCTCATCAGTGCCCAATAGTGGGTATAGAGCTAAGAATGAATACATGTTCACACACACACCCCACAACGCGCACACCACACAAGTATAAACTCACAAGAAGCTCTATGAACTGAGTTTCTATCACTTTCCGAAGTGATGGGCAAACTCAGCCATAATGAAGCCTACCACTAAATGCAAATAAAAGATAGGAAAAAATTACAGAAAATGCATAGTTGATAGGGTATTCACACCTATCAACTGATCGAAGCTCGGACAAAGAATCCAGAAGTGAAAACTACATGTACTCTCGGCGCTAATACGACAATCATATATACCAGAATGAATCCAGGTAAACCCGAAATTCACCCTCAAATGAAAGTGCAACTATAAGCTCATGGTGGTCAACCACAAGACTACATAGGTATCGGCATAATACTATGACATCCCCAATAACGTCCTCAGTGCCCAATAGTGGGTATAGAGCTAAGAATGAATACATGCTCTCACACACACATCACACGAGCATGAACTCACAAGAAGCTCGATGAATTGAGTTTCTATCACTTCCGAAAGTGATGCGCAAACTCAGCCATAATGAAGCTTAGCACCAAATGCAAATAAAAAATAGGAAAAATTATAGAAAATGCATAGTTGATAGGGTATTCACACCTATGAACTGGTCGCAACTCGGACAAAGAATCCACAATTAAAAACTACATGTCCGCTCATACGACAATCATATATACCAGAATGAATCCAGGTAAAACCCAAAATTCACCCTCAAATGAAAGTGCAACTATAAGCTCATGGCAATCGACCACAAGACTATACAGTTGTCCACATATCGACTCCATTATGCACAGTATCTACATATTATTATGACATACTCACTAAAATCATCAGTAGTCTTGACTCATGTTAAGTTATGCAATATATTCATGATTTCACGCATGAGTTTGATGTGTGTGTGTGTGTGTGTGTGTGTGTGTGTGTGTGTGTGTGTGTGTGTGTGTGTGTGTGTGTGTGTGTGTGTGTGTGTGTGTGTGTGTATATATATATATATATATATATATATATATATATATATATATATATATATATATATATATATATATATATATATATATATATATATATATATATATATATATATATATGTGTGTGTGTGTGTGTGTGTATATATATAGTACATGTAAGAAAAACAAAATCTCTTAGAATGAATAAAATTCGTAAATTTGATTCTGGTTTTGAATGAACTAAACAAATAATTCTCAAATTAATTTTGACGAATTAATTCTCTTGTTCATGCTATGGCCATAAGATTGGCCTATAGGTCCGAATTGTCTATGAACTTAAATAAATCTCCTATGTTGAAGTTACAAATAGATACTTACACTAGCTTTGAGGTTAGAGTTGTTTATGAACTTTATGATTGAGACATGGTTGCATCGGTTCGCGTATTTATACCCTCTGGGCATGAATTCGGTGTTGTACGGTTCTATAGGTTCGGTGCCATCCGGTTCTTCTTGTTCTCAGGGTGAAAACGCACCAATCATCCGGTTCATATGGTTCGGTGCGGTGCTCTCATGACATTCGGTTCCTATCGGTGCTCTGTTACTTGTGTAAAGTAAAAATTACTTTTTCTTTCATGGAAATGAGAGCTTTATGTACAAACCTACACAATGCTTGCTGACACACACACACACAGAGTTGAGAGAGAGAGGCTTGCTGCCCTGTTGCAATTCTTGAGAGAGAGAGAGAGACCTGCTGCTTTCTTACTATGAGCCTGTGGTCCTTTTCTAATTTTCGAGACACACACACAAATACATGTATGGACATGAATGCATGCACATAGATGTACCCTTTGCTTATGCATTTATCCACACATGCACACAATTCTTTTCCCTTTATGCTTTTTTCCTTGTGTATATTTGTTTTATGTATATAAGTGTTCTAATACATCTACGCACTTATGCATGTATCCAGAGAGAGACACACACACACACATACAATTTTTGCCCTTTATGCTTTTCCCTTGTGTATATCTATATATAGGTGTTCAAATACAAATATGCACTTATAGGGACATATATGTCCATGTAAAGGCACATAGTTGTGTCACATGTGCTTTTCCCCTGTGTGCATATGTACTTAGGTGTTCAAATACAGCTATGCACTCCTAGGAACACATATAAAAGCAAACACTTGGCATATTGGTATTATATATATTATTTTATAGTGGAACGTACCTTACGCACCTTACTTCAAAGATAACATTCGGTTCTTGCACGTTAAACGCACCTAATATGTCAGTGACGCACCTTACGCACCTTACCTAAGGCGTAAGGTTCGGTCCCCGCACCTTAAAGGCACCGAACGCACCAAACCGAATGCACCTAACCACTATGGATTGAGATATAATCTCTTCCAAGCTTATAAATCTCTCGTGAGTAAAAAAAAAACTTACAAGAAGACTATATATATTCCACAAAGTAATGCTTATAGGCAAGCTGAATGGACTCCTCATATAGAGCAAAGTGTAGAGATCTCTATCCTCCTAAGGAATCTCTGGAATATGATGCATCTTCTCAATATCAAGCTTATCAACATCCATTTGTATGGGATGAGGAGATGTTGAAAGTCTCTCTAAAAGCTTCAACTTGGCATTGCAGAGGACAAGTCTCTCGAGCTATGTTGTCGCAAGCTTATTTCTCATTTTTGTATGAAAAAGAGCCCATGTACACCAATTTCTTTCACAAGATCCAATCTATAATCTTGGGAGAGAACTCGAAGAGCAATACGTTTCTGTTAAGCAAAAATATAATGGTATTAAGTTAGCGAAAACATAATCTTGAGGAGCACTAGGTAGCAACATCATTGCTCGTTTAGTCATAAACCTGACCATACTTCTTGCTATGGCAAAGATTGCATTCACCCAAAATATGTTGCCCATATCCTCAATCAAAAGATATCTGCAATGAGAAGCACATGCGGTCCAAACAATAGAAGGATATTCTTGCGCAAGTAAATTTCCCATGGCTACACAATTGCTTCGATTATTTGCTATCATCTGTACCACATTGTGAGCCCCAACTTCCTCTAAGACAATTTTTATGTGCTCCCAAATATATGAACATGTAATTATTATAAAAAATCAGGAATTACAATTTACACTTTACATAATACACATGAAGTCAAAATAATGTACTCAATCAATGGCAATGTATGTATGGAACGCATTCCAAACATGTTTGGAACGTACGACACGTTCCGTATGGAACGCACGACACGTTCCGTATGGAACGCACGACACGTTCCGTATGGAACGCACGACACGTTCCGTATGGAACGCACGACACGTTCCGTATGGAACGCACGACACGTTCCGTATGGAACGCACGACACGTTCCGTATGGAACGCACGACACGTTCCGTATGGAACGCACGACACGTTCCGTATGGAACGCACGACACGTTCCGTATGGAACGCAAGACACGTTCCGTATGGAACGCAACCACGTTCCGTATGGAACGCACGACACGTTCTGTATGGAACGTACGACACCTTCCATATGGAACGTACATTCCAAAAAACATTCGGAAGGTGTTCCAATAAAATATATACATATATCCTTCTATTTTTTATGCTTTCAACTTGTGGGTTTAAAGCTTTGACAATTATGTAACCTTCCCTATGGGTTACTAGCCTTAATCATTAGTGACTTTGAAGTTTTAGCCTACTTTCATTAGTGCAACTTGCTTTCCTCACTCAAGCTAGCAAGTCTTATGCAACTATGATGCATATATATGACACACATTGCATATGCCATATATATAATATGACACAATAGCATGCATATAATACGTTACATTGCTATGTTATTATATGACACACATGCATATATAATACGACACACTTTGCCTATATGAATAATGACATATATGCATGTACAACAAAATGCACATGCATGTATGGATAATGGCATATACATATATCTATCTTTGAATCTTGATTCTTTCTTATATCCTAAACAAATACTAAATGAATGAATATATATATATATATATATATATATATATATATATATATATATTATGGTAACGTTCCTAAATGTTCCATATCTTCTCATTGGTATGGCACCACGTTCCATACGTGTACCGTACGTGCCATATCAAACGTTCCACGCCACCTTGATCAATGGAAGGTACTTGTAATGATAAGACCAGGGATCGACGCACCTATAGCTTTCCAAAACATAGACCCCTTGCAACATAAGATAATAACATTATATACATGCCTCTTGCGGGCATCTGACCAACCATCACACAAGATGGTGCATCCATACTTCTTCCATGTATCCCGCAACAACTCAAGCTGCACTTCCAAACATGCTTTTTCCTTCTTTAATTACCTTGTGTGCAAAGCCTCTGTTTAAGAACCTTCTTACTCACATCCAATGCGGCTAATCGATTTTATGGTTTTTTTCTATTGAGTGGTTGTAGCCAAATTGAAGCGATATTCACAACGAACGAATAATCGCATGATTTCCCTAGTGGTCTCTCTCATTGCTTGCTTTTGCAAGCTAGCTTTGACACTTGCACTTTGTAATGAAACTCTTGCATGGCGGCCCACTTTGGGCAAAGGTATCCTTATTGCACTAGGACCTTCACCCACACTAGAGGAGGTATGAATACTAGAGCTTTTAACTCTAGTTCTCTTTGAAGTGCCAACACATTGACTTGAAGAAGTTGTTTCGGTGCCTTCTTCTTCCTTTTCTTCATCACATGAGAGCATTCCCATCCGTGATCGTCTTCATGCCTCAAGCCCTGCATACACATCATTATGGACATCTTTGCATGGTATGTTAGCTCTACATGGAACACATGTAAGATGGTCCTTCACTCTTGTCACAGAACATGTCTTTTCATATCCACAAACATTACACTTCCATTTTCTTGATCCACCTCCATCAGAGTAGTCTCCGATCTTTTTGACATCTCTATTAGTACTCACATAGTTAATTGTAATATTAAATACACACATGTTACATACCCCCTTAGAAGTGAGTCCTTTGCTTTGAGGCTTGAGCTAATGGTTCATCGAGAGAGATAGAGAGAGAGAGAGAGAGAGAGAGAGTCGAGATCGCATGGCTCTAGAGTTTGTAGCAGGTCGCTCGCAAGACTCCAAGCATATACAAACAAGCATGACCAAATGAGGGCCCTTCAACACTAAAAAACACATCCTGAAAAGAATGGGTCTAAAAACGGCATTTTTGGTCAGGTCCTTTTCTGAGAAACGGCCAAACCATTTCTAGAGCCCAGAAACGTCGTTTCTGGGCACTATACATCCCATACTCTTCTCAATTAAGTATTTTCTTGGAAGGATAGAGATAACAAAGGGATGATATATTTAACATAGCGTATAGATTAAAATATATCATCAAGTTTCTTACATTTGGCCAAGACTTTCAAATCAAGACACACAGATGTGTCCCATAGAAAACATGTAACCACAAGGATTTGGATCGCATGATTTTGTCAAGCTTCGTGGTTCAGTCAAAGATCACACTATAAAGGATTGTGTTGGATGATTCGACAATGCATAATTTCATCAATTATGCTCTTGTATCTTCCTCATAGCCCTTCACCGCATAGGTATATAGTGCCCATGATGCAAGGGCAATACACCCATATCTAAGAAACTATGATTTCTAATTTGGAACTTGAAATCCAAGACTTCGAGAATAAGTTGGACTTTCAGATTATGAACATAGATAGGTTAGATTTAGTTCTAGGGAGAGAGTGGCTTTGAAGCGAAGGACCTTCATTGTCCAAAGTTATTATATGAATACTTTGGAAATAAGCGTTATGCAATCATATACAAAATCAAGAGTGAGCATAATGTTCCAAGTACTCTCTTGACTTCCAGCTTAGATATACAAAAACTTGTAAACAATGAAGCAAGGACCCAGGCATTTTTTATCCTTAGCATCGATGTAAACACTTCTGATAATCAAAAACAAGTTTCTTATGTCTCGTGTATATTCCTCATGAAGTATTTTTTAAGTTTAATCAACTTCTGAAAAGAACTTAAGATGTGTTCCCTTAGGAACTTCCCCACGGCTTGCCACCCTCTCGTAGCAACACCGATCATATTATAGATTTGCTTTCAAGAAACCAAAATCTAAAAAGCCTTACCGACTCCATATGTCCAGATTATGGAAGTCGAAAAACTGATCAGAGAATATCTGGACAAAGATTTTATATGGCAAAGCCAATCATTTTGGCTCGCATCCATTCTTCTTGTACAAAAGAAAAATAGGACAATGAGGCTCTGCGTAGACTATAGGGTTCTAAACAATCTAACAATAAAGAATAAGTTCTCCATGCCGTTTCTAGAAGATCTCTAGGATAGCTTATAGGGAGCTAAAATCGTTTCAAAGATTGATTTTCGTCAAGGATATCATCGAACAAGAAGTAAAAAAGATGATATACCCAAGACAGCTTGAGAACAAAGTATGGTTATTATGAATTTTTAGTGATGCCGTTCAGATTAACAAATGCACATGCAACTATGATTTTAATGAGCGAAGTATTATAGTCCTACTTGCAAAAATTTGTTGTAGATTTTCTCAATGACATTCTAATCTTCAGTAACGATTACGAGAGTCATTTGGAACACTTGAAAAAAAAAGTCTTTGAACTTCTCAAAGATAGTAAACTTTACTGTAAACAATCCAAATATGATTTATTTACCTCATAAGTAAAGTATTTAGGTCATATATCCACAGAGGGAATCCAAGTTCACCCCCACAAGGTCCAAGTGATTCTTGAATGGTCTCAGCCCAAGTATTCGAGAACTATAAAATTTTCTCAGATTTGCAAGATACTATAGGAAGTTTGTGGCTCGATATGCAAAAATTGTGGTACCTTTGATAGATGAAATCAAAGGGAAATCCTAGAAATTGAATTGGAAAGAAAAACAAGCAAAGCTTTTTCACGAATCAAAACTTGCTTTAACTTCGCCGATTCTACGAATATTGGATCCTAATAAATTTTTCCAATTAGAAACAAAGGCAAGTTCGTATGCACTATGAGCAATAGCAAGTCAAGATGTTCAACCGATAGCTTTCGAAAGTAAAAGCTAAGACTTGCTGAAAAAAATTATTCTACTTATGAGCGAGAACTGTTCAATATAATTAATGTTCTTAAGAAGTGGCACCATTACTTATATGGAAGAAAGGGAAGGATTGTCTTTGATCAGGAGAACCTCAAGTGGTTTGTAGACCAACCAAACTTAAGAGATAAGAAAGCTAGATGAATTGAAAAACTACAAGAGTTTGATTACAAGCTTAGATATAGAAAAGGAAAGTTTAATGTGGTGGAAGACGCCTTACATCTGATGTCTATGTTTAATAATTTGAGCTTTGTACAAGGTCAAAGTGAATTTATTTCTACTTTGAAAGGAAGCTTCAATGATGATCCAAGCTATAGTCAAGCATGGAGAGGAGCTCAGGAAACACAAGCAAATGAAGCAAGTACTTCTGAAGGAAAGTTTAAACATCGTTCCCTCAAAGATAACTATTTTCTTTATAAAAGTAAGGTTTGTATCCCAAGTAAATCGGACATACGAAATCAAGTACTTTTTGAATGCCATGATGTCTCAAGTGCAAGACATCCAATTATTAACCGAGCCTATGAACTAGTTACTGACCTAGTATACATCGAGATGTACAAATATATGTATCTAAATGCCATAAATGTCAAATCAATGGATTCAAAAGACTAAAAATTAGAGGATTGTTACATCCTTTGACGATTCCTAAAGGAAAATGGGAAAGCATCTCCATGGATTTCATCACAGGGTTTCCTTGCACTTAGAGAGGCTATGAATCAGTTTGGATGGTAGTGGATCCGTTGACTAAGTAAGCTAATACCAATCAAGACTACTTATAAGACTCCTCAATCGGCAAAAATACTTGTAAGTAGACTTTACAAACTTTATAATCTTCTAGTAGACATAGTCTCTGATAGAGATGCTAGATTTACAAGTCATTTTTTTGTGAGCACTCTTTAGTACAATTGAAACTAAACTAAGCTTGATTACAGTCAAACATCCAAAGATATATGGACGAACTGTAAAACTCAATCAAATTTCGAAAGACATATTAAGAGCTTATGTTATTTCATAACAAATTGATTGAGAAGATTATCTTACTTAAGCTGAATTTGCCTACAACAATGCCATGAACTCATGAACTGAATTCACTCCATTCATGTTGATTATGGGTTCCATCCTAGGTCTCCATACACAATGGGACTTCAAAATGAAAGAGTTCAAACAGAAGAATTCCTTCAACAAATGAATTTTAAGCTCAAATTAGCTAAGGAAAACTTGTAAAGAGCTCAAGATCGAGCAAAAATTATGTTGATCCTAAAAGACGTGAAATTTCTTTTCAAATTGGAGATCAAGTTTATCTTCAAATTCGAGATAGGTCGAAAAAGTTAAAGAGCGGCAAATGCGCCAAGATGTCGCCAAGGTATTACAATCCTTTTCCAATCATTAAAAAGGTGGAATATGGGCATATGAATAACAACTCCCAAAATAAAGTTGGATTCATCCAATGTTCCATATCAACCGACTTAAAAAAATTCTGACACATTCAAATAAACTAATTGGACAACATATAATAATTCCACTTCTAGTAAGTGAAACAATACCTCATGAGCCTAAAAGGATACTTTGCACCCAAAAAAATTTGTACAAAAAGTCATTTGTACAAAGAGTGCTTAGTAAAATGGAAGGATTGAACAAAGAAAAATTCCAGTTGGAAAAAGTTTCTACAATCCACCATAGGTTTCCTACTTTCTAGTTTTAGTTAGTAACCAAATGAAGGAATGATGAAAACAAAGCATGTTCTTTTGGATTAGAGCATAAGGCTCGAGGGAATGCATATAGAGATATACATAGCCATGATTTTGAGAACGAAAATCTTTTTAGAAAGGGAAAAATATTATAAAGTAAAGTCTATGATATGATTGTCTAGCTGTTTCAAACAGATCTGATATCGGACATTGTTTGGTCTCTAGTATGTTTGGCCAAAGATCTCGAGACTAGATTTAAGCATAGGTTCATATGCTCTCTAAGACAAGCAATCCACCTAGCTTGGTGGTTAAGACTTAAGGGGAGCAAGGAGGAGGTCTTGGATTGAAGTCATGCAAAGAGCAAGGTTTTACCCAAGAGCTCTATGAGTCTGAGCATTGTGGACCATTCTTTCTAACTCACACCTTTCGAGACAAAGGGTGGCGAGGAATCAATCCACAAAAGGATGATCTAGATTGATTGTGAAAAGACGTGTTCTCAACTGAAGTCGTTTTTCTAAAGAGTGGTTTAGATTCAAAGAGATTGTGTCCTCAACAGACATATGTATACAAGGCTTGGTTGGATGGAGAGTAGACATTCATTCACCACCTGGCATTTGTGGAGACTCTATTGCATCCATATACCCATATGCAAGCACAACCATGGGGTATAGTAATATGGGCAATATCTCTTAGGTGAAAACCTAGAGAGCTACCATACCAACACATGCGAAACACATGGAGGCTACCAACAAGAGACCAACAAGAGAAACATCCTCCAGTAGATCCTCCTCCATCTATGTTATGTTTGCCTAGGTATCCGGATTTGCTATCCCATCCATGATCACTCTGACTTGAAAGAGGGAAATGATCATGCTTTTGCAAAATGGCCTTCACCGTGTATGCGATCCATTCCTCTTGGAATGATGCGAACACATAGGTTTTCTTGTACAAAGGAAATCGCCCACTACGGGTTTCTAGATCACTAGCAAGTGCCCTCTGGAGATTCCATGAGAGGCTAAGCATCACTCTCGCTAGCTCATACTTTATGGAAATAAAAGCCAAGACCCATGCCATAACCTAAGTTGGCATAGGAAAAATCCCTCTCACTAGCTCATACTTTATGGAAATAAAAGCCAACACCCATGCCATAACCTAAGTTGGCATAGGAAACTCCTCTTATGTCACTGTTAGGGTTGAGATGTGGTGCTGGAGGGGTAGAGGACGCGTGTATGTGCCTCAGAAACGGAGGCGCTAGACAGAAATGAAGGCGCAACTGAGAGGGGGAGGGAGGGAGGGGGAGAGAGAGAGAGAGAGAGAGAGAGAGAGAGTCGATCAGCTTTTGGGAGGCTTCACTCAAAGTGAGTTAGCAAAAAGTATTATTAAGTTATGTTATAAAGAACCCTTTTAGGGTTGGCCAAGTTCACATTGAATTTGGCCCAAAAAAATAAAGAATAAGTGACTTAGCCTTTATAGATAGGCCTATATACATGTATACACTATAAAGGGGTCATTTAGGGCTTTACCCCAACAACCTCCCACTTAAAGGCATAAATGACGCCTTTAAGCTAAGTAACTCCCACCATCTGTATACATAACTCGAAATGTGCTTTGGGTAAGCACTTAGTGAGAACATTTGCAAGGTTTTGTGATGTATGGACCTTAACCAACGTGATAAGGCCATCCTCAAGCACTTCTCGAATGAAGTGATATCGCAAATCAATATGTTTTGTGTGTGCATGAAACATGGCATTCTTTGCCAAACATATGGCACTCTGGCTAATCACAACCAAGAATGGGTGCTCTGTCAGGCAAACCAAACTCACTGCAAAGACGTGCTAACCATATTGCTTCCTTGGAAGCCTCAGTGGCTGAAATATATTCAGCCTCAGAAGTAGACAAAGCAACAATCTTTTGCAGTCTGCTGCACCATGATACAGCACCACCTACAAGCGTGAAAACATGATACAGCACCATGATACAGCACCACCTACAAGCGTGAAAACATAGCCACTTGCGGATTTCCGTGTATCCACATCACCTGCCATGTCGGAATCACAGAATCCCTTCAGCTCTAATGGGTCCTTTCCATAACTGAGGCATTTGTTTTTAGTTCCTTTCACATATCTCAAGATAGATTTGACTTCCTTGCAATGAACTCTACCAGGATTACCCATGAACCTCCTAACAACTCCCACTACATGAGCAATGTCTGGCCGAGTGGCAACCATAGCATACATAAGTGAACCACAAGCTCATGCATATGGAACACTCTTCATGTAATCGGCTGCATCATCATCTTTGGGACAGTCATCCTTTGAAAGCTTAACATGTGGCTGCAATGGCATTCCAAGAGGCTTAGCATCAGCTACATTAAATCTGTCCATCACTTTTTCAATGTACTTTTCTTGGGATACATGCAAAGTATGCTGCTGCCTATCCCTTTTTATTCGCATACCAAGAATATGCTCAACTTCCCCAAGGTCTTTCATTGAGAACGCAGAGTTCAGCTGCTGTTTTAGAGCATTCAGTGTGCTCTTTTTCTTCCCAGCCAGCAGCATACCATCTACGTACAGCACAAGAATGATTGGGCTGCCATCTTCATCCTTTTTGGTGTACAAACATTGATCTGATCTGCATGGCTTCTTTTAAACCCATGTTTGAGCATAAATGCATCAAACTTCTTATACCATTGTCTTGGGGCCTGTTTCAGCCCATATAAGCTCCTTTTCAGCTTTGCATACCAGATGCTCTGTTCCAGGAATGGCATATCCTTCTAGCTGTTTCATGTACAGCTCCTCATCTAAATCACCATGCAAAAAAGCTGTTTTAACATCCATTTGGAATAGTTCCAAATCCAGGGCAGCTGTGAGAGCAAACAACACACGTAATGTGGCCACTTTAACTACTGGAGAGAACACTTCTTGGAAATCAATGCCCTCTTTTCGGGCATCTCCCTTAGCAACCAGCCTTGCCTTATACTTGGGTTTACCATCAACAGTTTTGATTTTGTATACCCACTTGTTGGGAATGGCCTTCCTCCCTTTGGGCAACCCAACCAAATCCCAAGTATCATTTGCATGCAATGCCTTTATCTCTTCCTGCATGGCAAACTCCCACTTCTTGTGCTCACATAGCTTTGCCTCTTTATAAGTAAGAGGCTCACCCTCATCTGATAACATAATATAATGTATAGAGGGGTCATATCTATTCACTGGCCTCCTAGGTCCTGTAGATCTTCTTACCCAATGATCCACATTACTAGGCGATGGATCTACATCAGGAGGTACATCAACATCTTCATTGTTAATGGGCTGATGTACATCATTTCCAGCCCTGTTTTCCGCATGAATAGGTGGCTGCATATGCCCTTCAGGAGCCTCTTCTTGCTGTCCAACATCATCTTGCTCAATAACCACTAGATTATCTATATTTCCAGCCATATGTGGTGCATCCTGAGGGTCTGAAACGGGCCTAACATGTGGCTGGTCTTGCTGAAATGTGACCTTTTTATGGTCATGTTTCGAAGCAACATTATTTTGTAGCAGCATTGCCTCATTAAAAACAACATCCCGGCTGTGTATGACCCTCTTGAGGCTTGAGCTGAGGTAACCATATCCTATAACCCATTTCACCTTCTTCACCATATCCCATAAAGAGGCCTTTAATAGATTTACCATCAAGCTTACTCCTCAACTCAGGTCTTATGTGTACAAAAGCTTCACAACCAAAGACACATAAGTGATCATATGAAGGAGGTTTGCCAGACCAAACCTCTTCAGGGATGTCACCTTTCAGGGACATGTGAGGGGATCAAAATGTACTGCAGTTTTAAGAGCCTCTCCCCAAAAACATGAGGGAGATTAGCTTTGGACAGCATGCATCTCACCCTCTCACAAAGAGTCCGATTATACCTTTCAGCCACACCATTAGAAGAGGGGCTGTATGGAACAGTAAGCTCCCTCTTTATGCTCAAATTTTCACAAAAATTTTTGAATTCAGCACTTCTTAACTCACCCCATTATCCCTACGTAAGCATTTCAGCTTTTTACCTGTTTGGGTAATCACAAATGCATGAAATCTTTTAAATGCAGCAAATGCTTCATCTTTTGATTTGAGGAGCTGCACCCAAATTTTCCTAGAAAAATCATCAACAAAAGAAATAAAGTTTAAAGCACCCCCCATAGATTTGGTGGGCATGCTACATACATCAGAATGGACAAGATCTAATATACAAGACTTAAGAGACACACCAGAGTAATAGGAACTTTTCACTTGCTTTCCATATTGACATCACAAAAGTCTAGCTTGGTGCCTTTAACATCAAGCTTCTTTAACTTACAAAGTTTGGATAGACCCTTTTGGCTCGTATGGCCAAGTCTTTTATGCCACAATTCCATATGAGAATTAATCTCAGCCAATGCAATGAATTTGCCAGACAAGGCCTTTCCATGCAAGCAATACAAAGTTCCCCTTTTTGTGCCTTTTACAATCAGCGGTGATCCTTTGGTCATCTTCCATGAGCCTTTTTCAAATAAAACATTGTAACCATGCATATCCATCTGCCCAACAGAGAGCAAACTCTTCTTGATTCCTGGTACATATCTCACATTATGCATGACCAGCTCATTTGTGCCATCTGTTGAAAGATGCACAGTGCCAATACCTTCAACGAGACATGCATGATTATTCCCTACGTATAAATGGCCATGGCTGCCCGCATGAAAAGTAACAAAACACTCCTTGACAGGAGTCACATGAAACGAAGCACCAGAATCAACAATCCATGTCTAGGATAATGCATCATTCAGAGTCAATAAAGCTTCAATCAGATCACTTTTAGTGATCGACATGTCCTGTACATGAACATCACAAGAGGCATCATGTGCATGAGCATCATCAGCTGATATAGCAACACATAGAATATCTTCCATATTTGAAAGCTCCTCAATAACAATACTATAGGCCACATTGGCCTTCTCCTTTTCTTTCTGGTTGTCACGTCCATCTGTCTTGTCTTCCTTCTTGTCCTTTCTTTTGTCTCTAGCATTCTTCTTCCTCTCAAGCTCTGCCTTATAGAATCTGCCTTATAGAATCGGCAGTCAGGTTTCTTATGGCCTTTCTTACCACACTGATAACATGTCACATCAATAACTTGCTTCTTACTGGAGCTTCCCCTTTCTTTGCTTTTGCTCTTACTCCTCTATGAATAAGAGCCCTTCTTCTCTGATCTGCCTCTAACCATGTTTGCAGAAGTGCCTCCTTCACCACTTGCTTTTCTCCTGATTTCTTCATTCAATATAGAACCCCTCACACCATCAAAAGTAAGATTGGGGTTATTGGATAATGAGACCACCAAGGTCTCCCAAGCATCAGGAAGTGTCATAAGCAAAAAGATAGCTTTCAACTTATCACCAAAGGGAGGTATCCACGAGTCCTGCAACTGTGATAGAGTACCTGTAAAATGAGACCACCAAGGTCTCCCAAGAATCAGGAAGTGTCATAAGCAAAAAGATAGCTTTCAACTTATCACCAAAGGGAGGTATCCACGAGTCCTGCAGCTGTGATAGAGTACCTGTTCCGCAACACTCTTGGACTCAGCCAACTGCATGCCGACTACCTCATTAATAGGTGTGGTGTTCTCATAGGTGGCCTTAAGCTTTGCCCACAACTCTGAAGATGTGGTAATGCCCTAGAGGTCTACAAGAATGTCATCAGATACGGCCATTTTTATGTAAGTGACGGCCCTTCTATTCAAATTACGCCATGCATCATCTGACATGCCTTCCGGCTTTCCTTCTTCCAATGCCTTGTCACAATCTTTGAGGAAGAGAATTCCCTGAATTCTCTCCTTCCAAAGATCAAATCCTATGCCCTCAAAGCGACAAATCTCAAAGAGATTCTTCATATCTGAGGACACGATGCCATGGTTGCACAAATAAGAGGCTAATGTGCTGAAATTTTGGGCAAAATGCACCAAAAACAGCGTACCACCTCTAAAAGTAGTGCACAACAGCTTCAAACACCTGTAGGAGCAAAATGGAGCGAAATCGAGCCAATTGGAGCACAAAGATAGAATCTGAAATTTTCTGAAATTTTTTTGCAGAAAATTCAAGCAAGCTAATTTGTGCCAAAAATCAACAATTTTGACTTCTTTTGACCTCAATGTGCATACATAAGGTTATAACGCAGCCTTTAAAACCAAATAGGAGCAAAAGCCCCAAATTTTGCCTTTAGAAATTTCTGAAAATCTCCGAAAATACACCACAATTTGTTGTACATAAGCAATTTCTATTTCCACAATTCAATACATAAGGTGCTAGACCTGTGTATTGTTGTTATGACTTGTGAAACACCTTTTTAGACCTGTAAAATTGCTCTCTCTCTCTCTCTCTCTCTCTCTCTCTCTCTCTCTCTCTCTCTCTCTCTCTCTCTCTCTCTCTCTCTCTCTCTCTCTCTCTCTCTCTCTCTCTCTCTCTCTCTCTCTCTCACATTCATCAGGTATGCATGATACCTAATAAACACATACACACATTTTAGTGTCAAAAGCACATAACACACCTACTCTAAAACATTGTACACACTTGCCCATACATCAATGAGCCATGATGGTTGTGAAATGTCATAGAACTTTAACTTTCAAGTAACAATACACTTCCAAGTTTTTTTTCATCCATGTACAATAAAAACCTCTCTCTCTCTCTCTCTCTCTCTCTCTCTCTCTCTCTCTCTCTCTCTCTCTCTCTCTCTCTCTCTCTCTCTCTCTCTCTCTCTCTCACATAAATAAATAATTTGAAGAAGCGATTGATTGTTGCTGGCTAGCATGGAATAAAACACCATATGATGTGCCATATAAACCATAACATATGATGTGCCATATAAACCACAACAAAATGGTGTTGCAGAGAGAAAAAAAATTGATCTCATGATTTGCCATATAAACCACAACAAAACGGTGTTGCAGAAAGAAAAAAATTGATCTCTCATGAAAATGGCAAGCTGTATGGTCAATAAGTAAGGCTTTACCTCATAGTTTTTGGCTTGAGATTGTCTGTTGCATATGTACTTAATAGGTGTCCTACAAAAGCATTAAAGTCTACAACTCCTTATGAAGCTCAACATGGTCACAAGCCATCCGTTGCTTGTCTACAATGTACATGTTTTTGGTTGTCTGGCATATGCATTAGCTTCTGGGAAACAACATAGCAAATCGAATTATAAGATTGTGAAATGCATTTTTGCTGAGTAAAATTCTAAGAGCAAAGGTTATCGTCTTTATCAACTACAAAGTAAATGCTATCTTTTTAGCCTTGATGTAGTTTTTGTGGAGGATGCTCTGCAGCCTTTACTTTCATGTATCAAATAGACATCAATGAGCTCAAAGGATGTATATGATACATTATTGCCTCTTTTCACTCGATGCCACTCAAATGTATCTACCAATGAGGCAACTTCTCTTGATGAGGCAAAATCTATGTCAAAATGGTTGGTGAAGACTTTGAGAGATAGTAAGTCGGATGCACCTTTGTCTTGTTGTACTCGCTTAGGCTTCAATGGAGATTCCTTTGGAATCTGATTGCAATGGCTGTCTCTAGCCTTTGTGATGAGGATGAGCATGTTTCCTTTGATGAAGCACAAAATTCAAAAAATTGGAATTTGATGTTATTATGAAAAATGGTACTTGGTCGTTATGTGACTTGCTTCCTCATATGAAAGGCCCATTCACACTTAATGGGTCTATAAGAACTTGACCATAATATCGATCTCTATAAGGCTAGGCTTGTAGCTAAAAATTATATCCAAGCAAAAAGTATTGATGTTGATAAGACCGTTGCACCTACATAGCATATGACAGTTGTTCCTAACATTTGTGCACATGCAGCTCATAATGGTTGGAATGTGCATCCATTGGATATCAAAACGGCATTCTTGAACGAGGATTTTGCATGAACAAGTGAATGTTTTTCAGCCCCATGGTTTTTTGCAAAAAAGGATATGAAAACAAAGCGTGCATGTTAAAAGAGACATTGTATGGGGAAAGAGCACCACGTGTTTGGCATGAGAAAATACATGCCTACATATTAGCACAAGGATTTCTATACAATTTAACCGAAAGCATCTTGTATATGAAGCGTGTGTAGATGATGTACTTCTTATGATTGTTGTTTATGTAGATAATATACTGCTCACTAGTCTTAATGAGATGTATTTTTTTATTTTTAAGGCTGATTTGCATGTATCTTTTGAAATGTCTCTGCATCATTATTTGGGCATTCAATTTATGCAAGTTGGCGGCATTGCATTGCATGACATGTCATACTAAATACATTGACACTTCATTGCATCGTTTTAACCTTGAGGATTGTTGTTACATCCCTAAACCTAAAGGACATCTGGATGGGTGCACGTGGTCAAGTGTCCGACCAAGTGTGAACTGCCTTCCGATTATGAACATTGGCTTCTTGAAGGTGGCTGCCCACTTGGCTGGGTAAACCCATTTGGCTCTACGGCTGAAAAGTGAGTCTAATCTACATCCTTCTATTCTTTCTGAATATTAATTGTGTCTTGACTTGTCCAGCAAGGAGGATCCTAGACGAACTATCCACTCTTAGATGATCTAAAACTGTGAAAATATTGCCACTCCCATGGAAATAGATTTACAATTGAGCCTTCATGATGTTGGAGCAGCATTAGCATTTGATGTTGGAGCAGCATCAGCATTGAATGCTTTATTCATGTATGCGTCACTTTGCTTGATATTCAATTTATTGCCTCTCTGATGAGCAGATTTTTGCACAGCCAAGGAGGTAAGCATTGACAAACGGTTAAGCATATCTTTCACTATGACTACTTGGGTTGTTTTCTCCCACGGCAGGATCAGTACCGCAAGATTTACAAGCTTTTCTGACTCAGATTGGACTGGTCCTTACGACACTTGCGTGTCCACAAGTGGTTTTTGGTTCATGGTTGGTAGATCATGCATATCTTGGCTGCGCAAGAAGAAACTTAATGTGGCTGTGTATAGAGAAGCTTTCACAGTTACCGTCATAGTACAAAGATGAGATTTAAATCGTAGATTTAAATCAGAATTTAAGTCATTTAAATCATAGAGATTTTAAAAAATGAAAATAATTGAGGTTTCTATTCATCGTGAGCGATTTTTATTTTATTTTGTACTTGGTCATTCATCATGACATCTAAAAGTCTCTCCAAATCTCACTAGCAATAGCAATTACCATAATTGAAGGGATTCCCAATAAAAGAGATTGTGTTCTTCCATAAGCACATCCACTCTGGGTGTTTTGTCATTATCTAAATCCTAGAGATCATTCATCACCCGAAAGCAAAGCAATACATTGTTTATGCATGCCAAACTATCCTCTTGTAAAAGGCCCTATTGAATGGTATTTACAATCATAAAACATATAAGCTAGAAGTCATTTTTGAAGAATGCACAATACAACAAGGTCTAGACACATTTTTTATTGAATAAAAATAATAAGAATCGTTCTTGGAGATTTAAATCGCCATTGAGATTTTTACGATTTTTAAAAAATAACAATTGTACGATTTTTTTTACTATGGTTATTGTTGAGTGTGTGTGGCTGAGGTGCCTTATGGATGACTTGAGTGTTGGTCAAACTTGTTCCACTGGTCAAACTTGTTCCACCACCATATTATTGACAGTCAAAGCGCATTGGTAGTTGCAGTGCCCGTGCTGAGCATGTCGAGGCGCACTATTTTTATGTCAAAGAGAGACTCTCAGTTGGAGAGATCAGTTTGGCATATGTGTACACACAAGATAATGTTGCATACCTTTTTACAAACACTCTACCTCATGAAGTTCTCGCAAAGCTTTGGTCGTACTCCCTTTTGAGGATTGACCTTACTCCACATTGGTGGACACTTCTTTATCCATAGTGTCAACCCTTTGTTCACTGCATCACTCCCAAGGGGCATTCGTTATTAGAATTGGTAATGATGTGTGTGCACTGTGAACACACTTAGAATGTTGGGGCGCTTTTTTCTCTCTTGAGGAGGATTTTCTCCCCCCCCTTTGTATATATGCCCATACCACTAAAGGGCTTCTTATCTTTGTAAATTCTACACTTAGTACTAAACTATGTTGTGCTCGTAAGCTTCTTCTTCTTCATTGTGTTGTTTCTGGAAACAATCATGTGCAAGCTCAGGTGCAGATCTGAACAGATCAAAGGTCTGAGCTGATTCATTCCTCAAAGAAAAGAGACACATGATTCTTCACATATCATTGATGAAGTAATTTAAGCTTTTGGAAGAATTTTATTGAATTGCCACTTTCCAAAGCAGCTCAAAGGGAAAAGATATAGCATAACTTTAATTCTATAGGTCCAAATAACACACCAATAATGATACACATATATGATCATGAAGGCCAACCAAAGATGTTACTATTTTTGCCCTTACATTATGATCCATTATAGTGCCCATGGAAATATGTAGTTCACAGTTCTTTCTCACTCTTATTCGTTGCGGATATCTAGAAGGGGGAATCGGATCAGTCACCTTCCATAGGCTACTTTAGTGTTACTTAAAGAATAACCAGAACAAACAGAACCTACCTTTATTGACATATCATGTACAATCTATGCTTAACAGCACATTTACAGCTTTAATGTACTCAATGATTTTTATGAATTGACCTTCTAGATGTATGCCTTCTATCCCTCCCATAAAAAACATCAAAACATGCATATATGCAGGTTTTGTGGTTTGTTTGTGGAAAAGGAACTAGAAATACAATCAGTCAAAGCTTCAGTCGATATATAACCCAGTGAGGTAAATTCAGTCTCAATTTGTGTATCAATCCAAGAATGGTACACAACTTGGGGCATAACAATATAGTTAGCATTAGCGTACTGATTCAGGTATAACAATATAGTTGGTTTGAAGATGCTTGATTAATTGACATCATAGATCTATGCATTCTCTTCCCTCCATAAGAAAAATGACTTTAAAATATGTGTAAATGTAAATTTGTGGTTTGCATTGGAGAAAAGAATAAAAACACATTGTAGAACATACCCTCAATTGTGAGGCAGAACTCAAGATGTCACTGACTAGTTCCCAATTCAAACCCAATTCATGTACCAATCCAAGAATGGCCTGCAGAAGTGAACAAATTCAATATGAAATATAACGACAGTAGATGCTCTGTTACGGTCACATTCAAGTGTGAAGAACAGAAAACTCCAACCTGATCCTCAACTGGTGACCAAGGTATACCAACACCTGGCTGACTTAAGGATGCCTAAATCAATGGCAAAATGTGAGATGATATCTACTCTAGATGAAAATAAGAAAGAAAAGCTTATTACATTGCTTATATACCTTACCACCCTTATACTTCCTGTTGCGATCACGGCTAGCAATCTGCTTTATCAACTTACTTGCACTACTGGTGGCACTGGTTGTCCCATGGAATGTTCCCACAGTAGTACCTGAATAAACACTGCAGCAAATTAGAATGTCATAAAATTACTGCAATAAATGCCTATGTATGCTGTGTAGATTTCATGCACATGTCCATGCATGCATGATGTTATGAGCATCTCTGTCCATGTGAACGTGGTGTATGTGTATATTACATTTATAGGAGCAAGCACGTGTGGGTGTGTGTGTATGCACTGAATATATGCTAACATGTGGATGGGTGTGCAGGTATATTTACCGAGCCCTTCTAAGCCCAAATGTCCTGAACCAGCTTGATCTCCTTTATGTTTCAACTGCTCCTTCTGATAAAAATACATTTACCGCCATGATTATAACCAAAAGAAGAGATGCAGTGAAAATAGTGAAGACGGGTCACATTATGAGGAAAAGACAGGAGCTAAGCAGCACCTGTTCATTTTGACGATGGCTGCTGTGCTGAAGCTGGTCAGAGTCCCTCTGAGATCAACATGAAACAATAAGATAAATTTAACAGCGCTATGCTAACTCACAGTTTGAAATGCAAAATGCTATGTTTACTGACACGCAAGTCAGCATGGCAACATGCTGCTGAAAATCTCACAGAAATTATAAAAGATAAAGGATAGAAGCCTACATCATATCTTGCCAATCCAGCATGCCCCCCAAAATGCCTAGTTTTTTTCTTTCTTTTACTTTTGAATGGGCTATCCACTCCATCTGCAGCCATACTGTTTCTTGCAAATGCCCCATGTGAGTCTACATCAGTTGCACGACCTGATACTGAAGATCCCTCCAAGAAACCTGTCAGCTCATCTTGTTGAGAATTTGTCTCACAGCTCGAGATATCAGACCTGGCAAGATGGGAGACAGGAATAGAAACCAAAGGTCCAGTTCCCCCAGCAGCCCGCTGTCTTGCAGCCACTGCAGATGTCCGCATCCGTTTTGTAGGAATGCTTCCTCTATTCATTTGACTTCCTCCAAAAAAGCCTGAGGTTCTCTTGCCAGTAATAAGAGGAGAAGCTAGAGACCCTGCAGAATCTGGAAAAATGGGTTCAATAACAGGTCCAAAGAAAAAATTATACGCTTTCAGCATTTGTGACATCAGCACATACAATTCCCAGACGGATAATCAATCCCTTCACCAGCCAGCTGTGATTCTGATTCCAGTATTGTTGCTTCATGCTCCTGTAGTCTGCGTTCATACTCCTGATAGAGATGATCAAAGATGTTAATTGAGGAACAGCACACTGGTGACTGTACTTATCTAAGGAAAATCATCAAAGAATATACCCCTTCCCATTGTGATTGAACTGACTGTCTATATATCTCCATCGCATTTTCAGGCACCGAGTAGAAGAGACTTTCCTGCATCAAACAATAACAGTGAAAAACTGAAATTTCATTGAAGAAGGCTATAAATAAAAGTGACAAACAATACCTCAGAAAAATCATCTTCACAGAAATCAAAAATGCCAAATTCAGATACCCTGTCTGGTGTCAAGGGTGCTTCTGCTTGGGTCAACAACTTCCTTTCAGAAGTTCCTTTGAGGAGACGGATTGCATATGCCTGAATTGGAGTAATAGAGAGACCATTTGCTGAGGACTTAACTCGCTTTCCTGCTGCCTCGACTCCTGTAGCCTGGCCAAAGTATCAAGCTGGCTTCCGTTACATACATCATCTAGGGAAGCAGTCAGTAAACAAGACACAACTTAGAAAACACTAAATTACTAGAAACAGACCTCACTAACTTTCTTGTTTACAGGTTGAACAACCTCTTCCAAAGGAACGTCTTGCATTGATTGCCAAAATTTTTTCACTAGTGTAGCTACACCTTGAGCAACTCTGCGTTGCCTATTGTAGAATTCCATCTCCTCCAACTCCAGCTGCTGTTTCTCTTTAAGAACCCATCTAGCTAATTGTGCAGCAGCAGCCATTTTCCAGAGTCGTTCCTGTCAAAAATCAATCATATCAGCAAAAGTGGGGAACACAAGCTACATAACAAAAATAGGTGAGGGATAAGAATAAGAAGAAAATGTAATACAAAATAAAATAGAGAAAAATTGCAAATGTGCATAATACCTGCATATAATCATTAGCCAGCCATGCCATTTCCTGAAGAACAAAATCCCAATGTGATGATTTCCGAGGTGCCTCACGGAAATTCTTTCCTTTGGCCCTCTCTGTTTGACGTACTTCCTGGAATCCTTTTCCCTTTGCTCTGTCTTCGGTACCTTTCATAGGATCCTGCGCTACATCATATACCGAATCAATCAAATAGTGATTAAAGCAACAAGAGTCAGTTAAACAATCTCTAATACCTTTAAACTGTCCAGATTATCTGGTTCAGGTTTAAATATGTTTGTGTTCTCAAGTGCAGAATCAGAAAGATCTCTTTTTCCAGCAATTGAATTGGGCTCGCTTCTCTCCTCAGACTTCGATATAATCGAAAGCTTTTCATCAAGCATATTCGGATCAGACCTAAGCTGTGATTCCAGAGCGACATAATCATCATTTGGCCTGTCATCAGCCACTCGCAGTGGCTCACTTGCAGCAGTTTCTTGAGAATTTGAAATATTTAAGGGTAAAAGTGTAGAAACAACTGGCATTCCATCCTCAAGTTTCACTTTGATCTCTACAGGCCTACTCTGAACATGTGAATCGCTGATTGGCTTCACCTGTGAGCCATCAGCATCCTTTTCCATCAAACTTTCATGTTTGACTTGAACAACATTATCTAGGTCACTGGAGTCTAGGATTTTCGGTTGTTGGCTCACAGGCTCATTTGCTGAGATTGTTTTATCATTAGCCACCTCCTGACATTCAAGTGTGGAAAGAACCTTGATCATGGTTGCCTCACTCTTAAGGTCATTGGAAGAAATCTGTTTCTGGGGCTTGTCTTCAACCGCTTCAGCTTTATGAGAGCCTGCAGCAAGAACATCTGATTGATTTAATTTGCCAGCTGCAAGAACCCCATGGTTGAACTTCTCTACGAGACCTGCTTTGTCCTCACCTCCAAAATGTAATGGGCCATGAGACAGCTCAGTAGTTGCATGTTTCTTCTGCTCATCATTGGGGAATCCAACCGAAACAGATTGCTCCTCTCCAGAAATGGTTCGATTGGTATCCCTCCAATTTTCAGCTCTAGTGCACATCTGATCAGATTCTTTGAGGCCTCCATCATTATATACAGATTCATGCACTGAAACCCCACAACCATGGGATTCAATTGGATGATCATGAGCTGAGGTATGTAACAATGTGCTAGCATCAGGAAGTTGAAAATTGGAAGATACACTTCCCTTTTCCTTTGCAACCATGGCAACAGCATCCTTGTTTTCTGTTTGTAAAGATACCTCATCAACAGTGACATGTTGCAAGGGTCTTGTCTTAGTGATATCCTTTGTTTCAGGAATGCTGACAACAGCTCCCTCAAGTGTGGAAGAGACATTAGATTTGTCTCCTGTCCCAACCTTTCCCATCTCCCATGAAGGGGACAATCCATTGCTGAAGCGATTACCTCGTTGCCTGTTGCGTCTTGCATATTGACCCTTCACAGTCACCTTGTTGTTCTTGGGTAGATCCTTCTTGTCATTCTCTGCTAGACAGATGATGGATGCTGGAAGAACACCAGTGTTTCTTTCTATACTGATTGAAGAAGAACTGAAGTCCTGGTAGCAGAACTTTCCACTTACACCGCGCGCTCTCTTCAAATCTGAGCCATCTTCTTGAAAACAATTCTCACTATCTGCAATTGTATTGGCAATACCACCTCCCTCATCACTGAAATAAAGAAGTTGATATGATTATGGATCCGCAATCGGAGACCCTTCATGTACTACATACAACAGTAAGTAGTGTGTGTGTGACATGTGTGTGCACGCGCAAGCGTGTGTGTTGTGTGTGTGTTGTTTTTTTTTTTTTTTTTTTTTTTATAAGGGGGGAGTAAAAAAAAATCGTACGATTTTTTCTTTTTATAAAAAGGTTTCATATGGTAGATCTCTTTTTTTAATTAAAATTTGATCATTGTGATACTTAATGCTTGCTAGTAGTCTATCATATATTACCACTTTGCTCTCTAGGTAGAACTATATTATTTGTTTGCTTTTTAGAGATTTGATTAACTAAATTAAGTTAAAAAAATCGATCCAAGTTCCTTCAATTTTGTATGTACATTTTTTGGCATCAAATTAAGTCCCTCTCCAATATGAATCTGTACCACCCTAAAGCTGAATGACATTATAGAGTTTATATGACTGCAATGTTATCAAAAACTCTTTGGTGGCATCTCACATATGACTGAAGTAAAACA
>MU260591.1:140000-170000 GCA_020310875.1 Ceratopteris richardii
TGAGTCTACATTTGACATTAAAGAGTCTTCTTAGTCTTTAGACTACACCTAGTCTTCGACCTTGGACAGTGGTGTATATGATCATTGATATTACAGGCAGCAATACCATGGATGATGGACATTATATTTTGATGCTTGTTTGCTATTTAGTATCTACATGTTTGTTTTGTACGATCACTGATCATAGACATTGCTGGCAGCTGTATTATGTATAGTCATGAGTCACTGACTTGAGTCATTGACTTGAGTCATTGACTTGAGTCATTGACTGATTGGTAGTTGATTATGTCCATAATTCCACTATTCACTT
Source organism: Ceratopteris richardii (assembly GCA_020310875.1). Taxonomy (NCBI): domain Eukaryota; kingdom Viridiplantae; phylum Streptophyta; class Polypodiopsida; order Polypodiales; family Pteridaceae; genus Ceratopteris; species Ceratopteris richardii. Next base: position 140,311 of record MU260591.1, read on the forward strand.
TCATGAATCATGTATGTTCATTGTTTACATTTTTGTCTTGACTCTTGACTCCTTTATTTAAAATGCATTTGAAAGTTGAGATTTGAAAATTGAAAGTAGTGTGGTCACTCGTGATTATACACTCAAGTGGAGGTCTTAAAGCACATGAGGATGGCCGATCAATGGGCAACAAAAGAAAGCATTCATGTGCCAAATAAACACACGAAAACATTTAAAAACTCAAGGTTTTTGCCCTAACATGTGCTTTGGAAAATGCTTGGGTAATCCAAGCCTGTAAAAGTAAAGACAACATTGCACCCATTTTCCATCCAAACTTCAAAGGTAATGACATGTCACATAACTATATGGAAAGAGATGAGATATAGCCTGGCCTCAATCACCATTGACTTCACAAAGTTCATGTTCTCTAGTATCGATCTTGTCAATCTCTACTTGGTAAGTATTGATATGTAGTTTAAATGAATCGAGCTTTTGGATATTGGATAGCGTTGATGTGGTGATGATCACAATTCCCATGGCTTCAAACTCTTAAGCCTTAAATCTCTAATGTATGTTTCAAACCTTCATATATGAAAGGTTTAATTTCTAAGTTCTAGATTAATTTCAATATTTTTCTTACACATTGCACATGATATCTCCAAATATACTTTTTCCAAGCCTTTATATTGGCATGTATTTGTCATAGAATTGAAGTATGGGAAAACTACCCTTGCACACATGTACAATCATAAAGCCTCACTCAATTTCAATAGCATAAACATGTTCAAGACAACTAAGATACCATGAAATAAATCTTTATAGTCCAAATTAGAACTTGGACCTTGGTTCCAGCCAATGACTTTTTGTGCAAAGATTCAAACTTGTGAACCAAGAACACTTATTCAGACAATATTATTCAACCTAATGCTCCATGTAGTTTTTGCAGACAGGTAGATTGAAAAGGTATTTTCTACTCTCACTTTCAGCTTTGAGACAATATTTTCAGAATTTGCACTCAAATTGTCAGCTCGCATCAGCTGTTTTCCTCATTGCGAAACTGAGGGCTAAGCTACAATATTTAGAACCTCTATGAAGTGAGCGAATCTCAACTCTTCCAGTTCAATGAGGAATTTCAATTGCACATTGGCAACATGTCCTTATAGTCACGAATGGATTGATTTCCTTAATGTGTTTCTATACATATACACGGCTTCTCATCTAACACAAAAAAATTTGCATACATACAATATTTTAGTTCGTATCTAGGTGGCCATTGCAAGATTGAAACAATTCTTTGGCATCATATTGACAATAGGGGAGCTGAGAACTTATCAGAGCAGTGGCATTTCAAAATTAGATTTGATGCGATCTGCAATTTTGAGCTTTGCTTTTACAACAAGTCATTTTGAGGAAGGAACAGCAGATCATCACATACGACAAGCAGAGAAAGATCAGAGAGATGCTAACCAGATTGTCCGATGAGTTTTGCCTCTTTTCATCTCCTGAAACCTCCATCTTTTCTCGAGAGGAACTGGGAGCAGATAAGAAACGGGCTCCTCAACTGAGGAAATCGCAGTAAAAGTTTACGCATGGAACGCACAAATTAAGGAAATATTCATTCAGGAACCCCGCTTCGCAGTAGAATATTGTCTCCCTAGATGCTGATAGTTCTTCCGTTGTAATTTCTAGATTTACATGGAAGGAGTAGTAAAGCAATTTTTAGTAAAATCCCTTCTTCGCACAGCCCCGGAGTTATTTCTGCACAGGCAAAGGCGGCGATATTAATCAATAAGATGACAGCGGCCCTACAAGCTGATGTGCGAGTCGCGTTCAAACAAAGGTAACCTCCGATCAGCCGCTTTACTCTAACCCTAAACCCAATGGTGCTGCAGAAGACAGAAAGCTCATCCACAAATTTGAAATGAAACAGAAAATAAATTTGATGATTTTTTTGTTACAAACCAGGAAAGCAAAGTCAGGCAGCTTGCAAGGAAGAAAGAATAATACGGAGGAAAGGTGACAATGGGACAAAGGAAGGATGCACTTAGTACATGATAATAATGCGGCCGGGATTAAGCACTAAAAACATCGACATATCTTTACACGATTGGGAGCTTTTCTTCATAATTTTCAATACAAGAATTTCCGAAGAAAGCGAACTTGATAGATTAATTTCCAAAGTCCAAATATCGGCTTACCTTACTGCATGCTTTTCTAACAAATTTATGACGGGGAAGGAGGTGACATTCGGAGAATCGAACGATTCAAGGAGTAGCAACAAGGTCTTACATTAAGCATTAAAAACATCCACATATCTTTAGACCGTTTATTTAAAAGCATTCTTCACAACTTTCAATACCGGTGCTTCAAGGTTGTCCAAAAGGAAAAAATCACACAAAGGCTAAAGTAGTTCACATTATATAAAGTAGTTTCTACCTTCAACTTCCTCCACGGTTTTTCCAAAGGAAAAGATTAGCATCCAAGTTTAAGCTCAACTAATGCATCGTTTTTGTGTCAAGATAATGATGTTTCCCATTCAAGCAATTATTCCACTACCTAGAACACACAAGCAAATTCTTTATAGACAATAGGCATGCAAAAGAAGTACCTCACGTTGTGAACAATCTCTTCTTTTCATTTATGATGGACATTTGTGTTGCTGTTTTATTACGATAAAGAGTGAAAGTTGTCGACACTCATAGTGTCTCTCCAATTATGCAATCAAAGGAGAGCACGCTTACCTTTAGAAACTTCTCAAAAGCTCATTGGGACTACAATCATGATAAGGAAGCTTTAAGACTCTTTAGAGCTTTGGTTGATTTCACTTTTTCAATTTTTATGTTATTGTTAAAATAAACAAAAATTATGGTATCTATAGTTTTCCTTTATGCCTTAGCAATAATTATTCTATTGTTTATTCTTTCTCCTTAACACATCTTCCATAATGTCTAGGCTACTACAAGGGGGGCATGAAATCCTTCATAGTTTTAGACTTTAAGATCTTAGACATTGCTTGAGTGGCCTTATCAAAGTTCTCCTTCAAAAATTCATTAAACATAAGAGAGTTTGGTCTTGGCTATCTTATTATTTATATGCTTATGGCATGAAGATTCTTTGCATATTCTATTATTCCTAGTTTCAAAGTAAGAATCTTGCTACTTGTAAAAGGAGTAGTTATCCTTGATGATACCCATGATGCTTCCTTCAACTTGGTCATTTGCATAACATAGTGTGGTAATGAATAGGAGGCTTAATCATGGTAATGATAAACATATTCAATAAATTGGATATAGTTCCAACACATACGCTTTATCAAGTATAACTCGTCATGAATTTCTAATTATTGATCCAAATACAAGTTGTATGTGTAATGAACTAAGAGCATTAGGCACACCAAGTGCTTGAGAGATGACTCTCCTCCCAACCTTATACCTCTACATATAGCTTCTCAAATCAACAAGGACCATTGGATTAGTTGAAGTCCACATGTGCATGTGCGATCTCCACCGCTACTTTAGCACCTTCACTAGAGTCCACTAGTGGAAGGTGAACTCATCACTCGAGTTAAGTCCCCTTGGTTTTTAATTTAACTCACGTTAACTTGAGTTAGAAGGCTCTAGAGCTCCTTGGGTAAAACTCTCTCCCCATGCTCCTCATGGGGTTTGAATCCAAGGTCTCCTCCTTTTTAACCACTAGAACACATAAACTTATGTTTAATTCTAATGTGGAGACCTTTGGCCTTGTTGAAATATTTTGGTAGTGATGTGTGTGTGCACACTTAGAACTATCAAGGAACTTTTTTCTCTCTTTAGGAGGTTTTTTCCCTCGGCTTGTATATACACCTATAACCCTAATGGATCACTTGTCTTTGTACATTCACTTGGTGATTCATTTGGTGTTATGTTGTGCTCCAAGGTTCTTCTTCTTCCTTGTGTTGCTTGTGTGCTTGCATAGACCTTGAACTCCAACGATTGGTATCAGAGAAGGTCACCGCTTCATCTAGGGTGTCATCAACACCCTCCAATCACGGTCTCAAAATCGCACAAAAATTGGTGAGCATACTCGAGGCGATTAGGAGTTCAAAATAACTTTGTTTTGTGGCATCAAAATTTTGATATGAACTTGTTTTGGCCTCTGAATGCACTATTGCAATAGTTATGCAAGTAGTTTTGTCCTTTTGTGCCAAACATATATACAGGTTTTTGTTTGTCAGTACAAGTGCCTGAAGTCTACTACAGGTTTAGTAGAGCTCGATAGGGTGGTTATGTTCAACTTTTTGAGATACAACCATTTTTCTACATCAGTGTATTTCATTAGTGGCCATGGCTGAAAGCAATGATGTATTCCGTATGTTGGTTTTTGAGTAGAAGTTGGATGATACCAATTATCCATTATGGGCATATATGATGTGTCATGTATTGGTAGTAAAAGTATTGTGGAATATTGTGTAGGGTATTGAAAATGCCCTACTACACCTGTGAATAAAATTATTGAAGGTGATATAAATGGCGTTGAAGATGTTGATCTTCATATTCCTATTCGTATTGTGGTTCCTAGTGTATATATATATATATATATATATATATATATATATATATATATATATATATATATATATATATATATATATATATATATGTGTGTGTGTGTGTGTGTGTGTGTGTGTGTGTGTGTGTGTGTGTGTATATATATATATGTGTGTGTGTGTGTGTGTGTGTGTATATATATATGTGTGTGTGTGTGTACATTCATATATATAAATTAATTATTTAAATTAATTAATTAATTTGAAAATAATAAGAATACTAAATAAAATAAAATATATAAAAATAAAAATAAATTAAAATTAAAATTATAAAATAAAATAAATAAGTGTACAATTCATGACCTTTCAAATGGTGATGTCATTCTTTCTTTTGGAATTTTATGTCATGGTTGTATAAGCTCATAGACTTTGCAAAATTTGTGAATGATTCAGCATGTGCAATTCAAACTTATTAGGCTATCTCAGATGCAAAGGTTTGGCATGCATGCTTTGGTCATTATGCTAGTTTGCTATGCCTATAGAAATTTGATATGGGGTCCTCTCTCCCAAACTTGAGGCACCTTGTAAACATGTACGTGAAGGCTATATTTTGGGAAAAATGCAGCATTCGTCCTTCCCTAAAGATGGTTCAATTAGAGCTTCTCATAAATTGCAGCTTGTTCATAGTGATGTATGTGGTCCTATGCAAACATCTTCTTTTGGGACTACCTTTACTTCATGACTTTCATTTATGATTTTTCCAAGCATGCATGGGTTTATCCATTGAAAGCAAAGTCTGAAATGTTTTGTTTGCTTCAAATAGTTTTTGGTTATGGTTGAAAATATGTCAACATGTAAACTGGACACCTTTCGTTCTAATCAAGGGAGGGAATACATCTCTTTTGGTTTTAATGCATTTTTTGCTCAGCGTGGGATAAAACGTCAATGTATAGTTCCATATAAACCTCAACAAAATGGATTTGAAGAAAGAAAGAACATGTCTCTCATGGAGATGGTTAGGTGTATGGTCAATAGTCAAACTTTACCACATAGCTTTTGGCTTGAGGTTGTTATGTGTGCAGCATATGTACTTAATAGGTATCCCACCAAAGAACTGCAATATATCACTCCATATGAGGCTTGGCATGGTCGCAAGCCATCTATTGATCATATGTGTGTCTTTGGTTGTTTGGCATATGGATTAGTGTTTGAACAACAATGGAGGAAATGGGATGATAAAACAATGAAATGTTTTTTTTGTACAATTTTGAAAGCAAAGGCTATCATCTGTATCATCCAAAGACTAAATGCATTTTGGTTAGCCATGATGTTGTTTTTTTGGAAGATGCAATTCAATCATTACTATCATGTACTAAGGAGACATCAAATAGCTCCAAAGATGTATATGACACTTTGCTACCTCTTTTTATAGGTGGAGAGTCAAAAGCTGGTCCAAAAGAGGAAATTTCTCAACATTTATTGGTTCCACATGATGACGTAGATCATCCCATTTTTTATGCAGATTTACATGATGCACTTGTTGATGCGAGAGCTCATATAGAGGAGGCAAAAACTATGCCTAAAAGGTTTGTGCATACTTTAAGAGATGACGAATTAGATGCACCTCTTTCATATGGTAATGGTTTAGGCTCTCATAGTGCTTCCTTTGCATCAAATTGCTATGTGATAACTACCTCTAGTCTTTGTGATGAGAATGAGCCTGTTTCTTTTGTTGAAGCACAAAATACAAAAAATTGGATGGCTGCTATGCAATTAGAATATGATGCTATTATGAAGAATGGTACCTTGTCTTTATGTGATTTTCCTCTCGAAAAAATGGCCATTGGCACTAAATGGGTATACAAGCTGAAACATAAGCCTGATGGAACAATTGAAAGGTTATAAGGCTAGGCTTGTTGCAAAAGGTTATGCTCAAGAGAGAGGAATTGATTTTGATGAGACCTTTACACCCACTTGCCAAATGACCATTGTTCATAACATCTATGCACTTGCAACTCATCATTGTTTGAATGTACATCAGCTTGACATTAAAACTGCATTTTTGAATGGTGAGTTACATGAAGAAGTTTATGTATTTTGGCCTCGTGCTTTTGTGTAGAAAGGGCATGAGAACAAAGTGTGCAGGTTGAAAAAGGCATTACATGGTTTGAAGCAAGCACCACGTGCTTGGTATGAAAAGATACATGCCTACTTGATTGCACATGGTTTTGAGAGCAGTCCAACTGAGAGCACCTTATATGTTAAGTGTGTACATGATGTACGTCTGATCATTGTTGTGTATGTTGATGACATGTGCTCATTGGTCCTAATGAGAAGCATATTGTTGAATTTAAGGCTAATTTGCATGCCTCTTTTGAGATATCAGATTTCGGTCCTTTGCATCATTATTTAGGCATTCAATTTATGCAAGTTTATGGGGGAATCCTTTGTGTCAACCAAAATATATTGAAACACTATTCCAATGTTTTGGCCTTGAAGATTGAAAAACTATTTCCACTCCTATGAAAACAAATTTATGGTTGAGTCTTCATGATGCTAGAGATGCATTTGATGTTGTTCTCTATCAGCAAGTTGTTGGATGCTTGATTTAATTATGCATAAATTGGCATGATATTCAATTTGTTGTCTCTCAAATGAGCAAATTTATGCATTGCCCAGGTCTCAAGCATTGGCAGGCGGTTAAGCACATCTTTCACTACTTGAGTGGTAACCGGCTACTCTGGTTGTTTTAAACCAAGGGGGGATCATTATTGCCAGATTTACATGCTTTTTTTTTTACTGAGATTGGGCTAGTTGCTATGGCACTCATGTGTCCACTAATGGTTTTTGCTTCATGCTTGGTAGTTCATGCATATCTTGATTGAGCAAGAAAAAACCTATTATGGCCACTTTTAGTTGTGAGGCTTAGTATAGGTTAGCTTTCACAACGACTTTTGAATGTGTTTGGATCAGATGCCTTTTGGATGATTTACGTGTTGGTCAATATTTTGCCCCCAATATTTTGACAGTCATAGCACGTTAGCAATTGCCATGAACCCTATGTTCCATTCTTGTACAAAGCACACTGATGTGCATTATCATTATGTCAAGGAGAGGTTCTCTGCTAAAGAGATCGGTTTGGCACAGGGGGGATTTGTTGATATATTTCAGTAGTGATGTGTGTGAACACACTTAGGACTATTGAGGCACTTTTTTCCCTCCTTAGGAGGTTTTTTCCTCGGATTGTATATACACACTTATCTTTGTACATTCACTTGGTAATTAATCTAGTGTTGTGTTATGCACCAAGCTTCTTCTTCTTCCTTGTGTTGTTCATTGCTTGTGCATACCTCGAGCTCCAACAGGCCTTACACAAAAATTACCAAACGATGTCCAATTTCATATCTATTTGAACCAGTCAGATTCTCTTGTCATAGACTTACTTTATAACATTCTTTCCCCTTGGAAAATATTGTCATCCTAAATATCAAGCTAGAGGTAATCCATTGACTTCAAATTCTTTTAAAGAATTTATGTGAGAAGATAATATAGATATTTTTAGACTTTAGAATAATATCACTCACACGTAAATGTGAATATAAAATAGGGTGGTATGAGACACCATAGTATATACTCACTTTGGTGTAGGAAAAATCGTAAGGGACATTGGACTATGGGATGATAAGTATCTTTTAGTCCAAGAATGAATCTTGAAGTAAGATTGGATCCTCAAGGAAATTAAAACTTCAAAGGAGAAGTTTATATTCAAGGAGGTTGAAAACATGATATGAAAAAACACTTCAAGATCAAGTAAGTATGAAGGTCATTCAGTAATTCCATGACCTTCATTTAGAATTCAAGTACAACAAAGCATGATCTTACTCAAATAAAAAACAATTCAAGATAAAGTGTTCCATTTCAAAAATATTTGATGAAATTTATGAAGAACTAAAACTTTCACACAATCCTTTCAACTAAAGTTATAAAGACTAAGCTAGTTTGAAAGCATCCAGTTGATAGTGCAACTTGGTAAAACCAATCTCTTGGTTGGTAATGCATACAAATTGCATTCTAAGTAAGAAGTCTTAAGATATTGTAAAAAAGAAAAATATTAACTTAGTATCAAGTGATGCATTAGTGTTTTGAGTAAACAAAAAGAAACATCATCAATAAAGCTCGGGGACTCTAGACGCCGAGATTGGATACCACATTAGTGTCTAGTGGTTGGATGATTATTACTTTTACTCTAAGAATATTTTTGAGAGTATACTTTACTTCTTTTATAGATAGATAAAAATTCTTATTAACCTATTGAAACCGAATTATGAAAAGTTAAAGTCTTGATTCATATAGAGTTTGACTCACATCAAGTTTAATTATCTTCGAAGTTTGAATTAGTTACACAATTTTTTGGTTATTCCTTAATGCTATATAAAACTTTTGGAAAATTACTTTGATAAATTATCTAAATCCTTTCTGTAAAATTCAAGAATAGCCAATGGGAGTAGGTAACCAAATTAAACATCCGAGAGAGATGTTATAATAAAACACATTCAATCTTCAAAGATGTTAGTTGACTTATCCATTTGAATTTGCTTCAAGATTAAGTAGCAGCCATTGACAATACTATGATCAAATTCATGATGGCATAAACCTGAAAAGTATAACACAATTCCATCTCACATGCCCAATACTTGACAAGATCATGCTCTAATCTCATATGGAGGAGCTACCACAGTGATCATACATGGTCAAATGGAAACCAAGTCCAAAAGAAAAGATTCATACACTTCTCCCAACTATCTTTGCACCAATGAAGCTCTAAACTGAGAGCTCAAAAGAGATTTGAAGATAATTTCAATCTTCAACTATCTTTAGGGTTGCACAGGGAAAATATGATACTCTATGTATTGCATTTTGATGCTCCAAACTACAAGATTTGCCTCTAACCTCTCAAAAAATTTGAATATTTCTTTCTTAGCTATGTAACGATACTTAGAACACCTCAATCAGAGGTCTGTGAACAAAAGAAGCATATGCATTATTGCTTTGTATTCTGCATTTTTGAAGCCATAGTACTCAAAATCTAGACCTATTTTCTTCTACAATTTTGTAGCTACTTTCTCAAGCTATGCACAACAAGTTGAATCGCTTCAATTTGTTCTCTAAAAATCAAGTTATAGTGAAAAAATTGACCTACTATCTAAATGATTCTAGATTCATCTTCTACATATGTCTTAGCTTTTATGAAGTTGTAACTCTTTGTCTTAGCTATGCTCAAAATTTTAAATCTCATCAATTTGAGCTTTCTAACTTGAGTTATGATGAAAATATTGAGCAACTATCAAGAGGGTGCCGACCTACACATTCACCTCTTGAACACTAAACTTCCAATGAAGCTCCTTGCACACTAGCCTTCAACAAGATCTGATACCAATGAAGGGGCTTTTGTGTGCTGAACAAGAGGAGCAAGGAGGATATGAAGGGAGATAGAGGAGAGGAGCAATGCGTACACGTGCATGGGAGCCTCAAATTGCACATAATGATCTCCATGAGGCAATTCTCTATAAATTATATATATATATATATATATATATATATATATATATATATATATATATATATATATATATATATATATATATATATATATATATATATATATATATATATATATGAAAATGGGGGTAAGGTCACATGAACCTTACATTCCCAAGAACCATTGATGGAAGAGATGCTTAAATGACTCAATATAGCTAAGAAGCATAAAGAGAAGGAGATAAAATTTTAAGAGGAAGCTCAAGCCAAAACTCTAGAATGCATTAAACATATGAAACTAAGATGACAGGGCATGGGCCAATATAAGAATGCTGATGTTGAAGGGATTCATCTGGTGAATGTCATCCCCAACTCAGATGCCCCTATGTATCATATGGCGATGTGCCAAACAAAGAGGAATACCTCTCAAAGCATAGTGGATAAACGACCATCCATTTTGGTTGAGCTAGGATAGGGCACTACAATCAAGATGATTAGGGCTTTAATTGATTTAGGAATTGCCACTAGTGCCATTAGGTATTCATGCTATCAAGACATGAACTTACAAATGAATCCAATTGAGTCTTACCTCATAGGATTAGAGGTGTAGAAACCCCTTGCATTCGTGAGGTGGAAGTTCCAATCCTCATACAAGATGTCCCCTTGATATTAAAGATATTAATGTGTCATGACAAAGATCTAAGAAAAACCTTTGATATTGGTTTAAGATTAGATATATGACCACACAGCCAACTTCAACCTCTGAAGATGCCTTCTTTAGGTTTGGGTGAATAAACAACATATTATGGTAGAGTTAGAAGTCTTGTGAACATTAAGCACAAATCAATGGTAGAATCCAAGGCTCTCGGGTCTTCTAGTTCTCAAATTGAGAAACTGGCAGTGCAAGATTAACATCCTTGTAGATGGACTCTTACTAGCACCACAAAATCAATATCCATCTAGTAGGAGACTCTTATTGGAACCACAAGATCAACATATGTACAACTAGAGACTCTCAGGCTCTCTAGATATAGCTCCACAAATAGTGCATGTACCTCTAGATGTGTTGTACAGAAAGCATCAATCCTTGATGGACAGGTCATGCAAGTGTTGGAACTACCTTCTTTTCCGGAGATGAGTTTCATGTCTACCACTCCACTGTAGAAGCAAGAAACTCAACCGTAGTGAAAACACAAAGCATGTTGACCACCCTCCATCATGCTGCTGAAGCAATACATATACCCACTTGTTCTAGGCATGAAGTAGAATTGGGTGCAAAAGGGTAAGCAATCAACTACTCCACCACAATCAAAGTCACCATCAAAGAAGTAGAACACGATTTCAATGAAACAATCAAAGAAGAAAAGAGATCAACCACAGAAGATTCAACAAATTTGAACACCCAAGCAGTCAATGATGGAAGACCCTACCTGTTGGTGCAAGACAAGCCTACACACATTGGCTTGGACCCTTGGACTCATTAAAGATTAGCATGGACAAAGGATTATCTAGGCTTCACTTAAAGGAAGGCTCATGTGAACATATGCTTATATGTTATTACTTCTTTACCCCTTGTAAAAGTCTAAGTGACTTATCATTTGTTTGTAATCATCTTAAGTCATCCACCTACTTCATTAGTCGTGGAAATTTGGATGTTGAGATGGAGAGAATATCTCCCTATTTTTAGAGGAGAGATTCAAGGGAGCCTAAGTTTGAATTTCAAATTCAAGTGAAGATCAAACTCCTATAAAGGATGTAGTGAAAAAGTCGCGGGTAACACTGCCACTCTAGCTCACTCCCCGAGGCAAAATTTCATTGTAACTCATTGTATGTGAAGGTTACTCTATAGCCAACACCACAATACCTCATTTAGCTGTGCTTGGCAAGCTAATGAGATTGTACAAACACATTTATCAATAGAAGTATACATTCATCATCTCTGTTTTGTCTGAGTATCCTACTCCAAGTCTGTCAACTTCAAAGGAGCATTTCTCTGGATCTACTGAACCAAATCAAGTGGTCTATAGCTCATTGGAACCAGCTCAAAGTCTACTACAAGCATACAAAATTTCAAAGGATTTCATTCAGCTAATTGGGAGAAAATCGATTCGAAGTGCACACTGGTCTCAGTCTGCAGAGTTCCTGAAAAGTCGGGGGTGATTATAATTTTGCTAAACTTATTTCTCAGTGCATAGTTTATCAATTGAAGTGATTCCACTTGTGATTGGTAGCTTACTAAGGTACATTAATACTCCCAAAAGGAATTGTTCCAATTTTAAGTGTGCTGGACACACTGAGTAAAAGTCTGAGCAGGTATCACTACAGAAATAGAAAGTTTTGCTTGATTTTTGAAGTACAAAGTTATCTGTTTTGGTTTGATCATTACCCAAACCATTTCCAAAGTACATATATGGTCTCTTTATGTCATTTGGAAGCTAAGCTAGTGTACTAAGTATATCTGAAGAGAAAAGAGGGCAGGTGTGAAGCAGGTTTTGCAGCACCAACTGATTTCCTGAGTGCATCCATCCATCACTCTCAACAGTGGTATCAGAGCAAAACAAGGTAATCATGGGTGATGGTTTCCCTTCTTTCATTGACAAATTGGACAGAAACAACTATCAAGCTTGGTCATTGAGAATGAAGACCTATCTACAAGGGAGAAGTCTATTTGGATACATATCAGGAGATGAGGAGTTGCCCTCATTCAAGACTAGAGGACTACCTACAAAGGATGAGCATGAAAGACTTAACCAATGGTGTGCAAAGGATGCTTTGGCAAGGTCTTATCTCTTAAACTCTATATCTGACTTTCTTTTACCTCATGTAAGGAACTGTAAGACTTCCCAAGAGACTTGGGAAACCTTGTCAAACTATTTTTCTTCCAACACAAGGGCTAGGAAGAATCAATTATGGATAGAATTCACAACACTTAGGAAGCAGCCAAAGCAATCAGTCTCATAATATGTGACAAAGATCAAAGATGTGGCAGACCAACTAGCAAGCATTGGAGAGGAAATTGAAGAGGAGCAAATAGTCAGGCAAGTGACAAATGGACTCAAGGCAGATGATAAGTGGGAAAGTTTCACCACTGCAATGGATCTCTACATGGACATGCACACTCCTGATCTCACAACACTCATGGGCCAACTATTTACACATGAAGCAAAGTTCACCAAAGCTGGAGATCAATCAAAAGGTAATAACCCCTCTGCTCTCTATACTGATAAGAAAGTTAAAGATAAAGGCAAGAAGAAACAGGATGAAGAAGGCTCTACCTCTCAAGCCAATTATGCAGGGAGAGGTAGGTCATCTAGAGGAAGAGGCAGAGGAGGTAAGTCAGGTAGGGGGAGACCCTACAACTCATCACCTTGCAACATCTGTGGGTTGTCCAATCATACCACAGATGAATGCTACAAGAACTACAAAAATCAGAGAGGAAGAGGCTACTCAAGAGGTGGATACTCTCAAGGAAGAGGCAGATTCAACCAACATCAAAGCTACAATGGGTACAACAACCAATACAACAACAATTACAACAACAACCACAATGGAAGCTACCAAGGTGGATTCAGAAATAGAAGAGACTACAACAACTACACAGAGGAGCAAGATGACTCCTTATTGATCATGAACATGACCTCCAAGATAGGTACAAATGATGATCATTTATTTTACATTGACTCAGGATGTTCTAACCATGTAGCTGGCAATGTGGCACTACTTTCTGATTTGGAAGAGCCCAAGGGCAAACATCAGGTACAAACAGGTGATGACACTAAACACTCTGTTGTCAAAGTTGGAAATGTGAAGACATGTGATGGTAACCAGAATCTATTAAGCAGAGTACTCTATGTACCAACAATAACTAAGAATTTAATGAGTGTTGGTCAGATTGTGGAGAAAGGTTTGCAGGTCAGATTCACACAACATGGAGCATATGTGGAGGATCCAAAACAAGGCTTCAGGAGAATAGCCAAAGGGGAGAAATCAGGTAGATTATTTACATTTGAGCTGGAAGATACAAAAAACATTGCTTTGTATAATTACAAGGATCAGACACTTTCAGAGTTAGAGATATGGCATAAAAGATTAGGGCACATAGGTGAAAGGACTCTAAAGCAAATGTGCAGGGATCAATGTGTGCTTGGGATACCTAATGTATCCAAGCAACACATGATTTATAAATGTGGATCATGTCAATTTGGTAAGTCTCACAGATTACCCTACTCAAGGAAAGGTTTCATCCATGAAGACTACCTAGACTTGGTACACACAGATGTTTGGGGACCTAGCAAGGACCCTTCCATTTCTGGTTCAAGGTATTATGTGTCCTTCATTGATGACTATAGCAGGTGGACCATTTTATACTTTATGAAGCATAAAGATGAAGTGTTTAATTGTTTCAAGAGGTATCTTGCACTTGTTGAGAATCAAACAGGTAGAAGCTTGAAGAGGCTAAGATCAGATGGTGGAGGAGAGTACTTCTCCAATGAGTTTGAAGATTTCTTGCAGGAAAGAGGCATCAAGAGGGAGATCACTACAAGGTACTCACCTGAACAAAATGGGGTAGCAGAAAGAAGGAATAGACTTATAGTGGAAACAGCTAGGTCTATGCTCAATGAAAAAAAGTTGCCAAATTACCTATGGGCAGAGAGTGTGTCCACTGCCACTTACCTCATCAATAGGTTGCCATCCAAATCACTTGATGGCATGACACCATATGAAGCATGGCATGGTAAGAGACCCTCTCTTGATCATTGCAAAATCTTTGGTTGTGTAGCATATGTGCATATTCCCTCACAGGTAAGAGGAAAGCTAGACCCAAAGGCAGAGAAATGTATCTTCATTGGTTATGATTTGAACCAAAAGGGATACAGATTCTACAACCCCACAAACAAAGGATTCAAGGTAAGCAGAGATGTCATATTTGATGAGAATGACTCATGGTATGAGAATGAATGCAGGAAAGTAAGTCTACCCTATGACATGGAGGAAGATTTTCCAAAGCTTACCAAGGAAGAGCCAACTCAGCAAGAAGATTCAAGCTCAGATGATGATACAATAAACCTTGAAGAGTTCAAGGCTTGGAAATCCAAAGGAAAGATGAAGATGAAGCAATTGGAGGACAAGGCAGAAACTTCTACTCAAGCTATGAGAAGATCTCAGAGAGAGAAGAAGAAGCCTATCAGATTTGGGTATGACACATCACTTGTAACTAAACATTCTGTATATCTTGCAAAAGACTTGTTGAATGAAGAACCAGGTACCTATGAAGAAGCAATTACAAAGCCAGAATGGAGAGAAGCCATGGATGAGGAGATAGAAGCCCTCAAAGAAAGTGATACTTGGGACTTGGTACCCAAGAAGGATTCTATGAAGGTAATAGGATCCAGATGGATATACAAATTGAAGAAGAATTCAGATGGAACAATTAACAGGTACAAAGCTAGGTTGGTAGCCAAGGGTTTTGCACAAACCCAAGGCATTGATTATGAGGAGACATTTTCTCCTGTGGCCAAGATGCCAACTATCAGAGTTTTGGTGAGTGTAGCTGCATCCAAGAATTGGAACATGTACCAATTGGATGTGAAGAATGCATTCCTAAATGGATGGATATCTGAAGAAGTCTACATGTCACAACCACCTGGCTATGAAGATCCAAAAAAGGTACATTATGTTTGTAAATTGAAGAAGGCTCTGTATGGTTTAAAGCAGGCACCTAGAGCATGGAATTACAGATTGACCACCTACCTTCTAGACCAAGGATTTGTGATGAGCAAAGCAGACACTTCTCTATTCATAAAGAGAAGTAATACAGAGGTAATTTACTTATGTGTTTATGTAGATGACATCATCATTACAGGTAATGATGTCAATGGGATTAGACACATCAAAGGACAGATGATGAAAGAATTCAAGATTAGTGATCTTGGATTACTAAAATATTTCCTAGGTCTTGAATTGATCTACACAAACTCAGGTATCTACATCACTCAAAAGAAGTATGTACAGGATATGGTCAAGAAGTTTGGTTTGCAGGATGCTAAGGTATCTACTACTCCAATGGAGGTTAACCAAAAGCTAAGTGCTCATGAAGGAGAAGAAATCAAAGACATTACAGGATACCAAAGTATGGTGGGTAGCTTGAACTATGCTACCTTGACAAGAATTGACATAGCATATGGAGTAAGTGTGCTTAGTCAATTCATGCACAAACCAAGGATACCTCACCTAGAGGCAGCAAAGAAGATCTTGAAGTACCTCAAGGGAACTCAAAGTCATGGTTTGTATTTTCCTTATACATCAGATATTGACATAAAGGTTTACTCAGATGCAGATTGGGCAGGATGCAAGGATGATAGGAGAAGCACCTCAGGATATATTTGTTTTGCAGGAGATAAGCCTATCTCTTGGTCAGCTAAGAAGCAACCTACAGTGGCACTGTCATCCACTGAAGCAGAGTATAGAGGGCTTGCCAATGCAACTCAAGAAGCTATCTGGTTGAAGCTTCTATATACAGAGTTAGGTCTTTTCACAAGACCACCTATTATATTTGGAGACAACACTAGCTCTCTTCACCTTGCAGCAAACCCAATTTATCATGCCAGAACAAAGCACATAGAGGTTCATTACCACTATGTGAGAGAGAAATTGCTAAGTAAAGATATACAATTGACATATGTATCTACTAATATGCAATGTGTAGATTTACTCACAAAGGCATTGGATGGAAACAAGTTATGCAGATTCAAATCTATGATTGGATTGCAGGAAGTAATTGAAGAATGAAGAAGAAGACTTAAGCCAAAGTGTTTGGCTTGAGGGGGAGCTGTTGGTGCAAGACAAGCCTACACACATTGGCTTGGACCCTTGGACTCATTAAAGATTAGCATGGACAAAGGATTATCTAGGCTTCACTTAAAGGAAGGCTCATGTGAACATATGCTTATATGTTATTACTTCTTTACCCCTTGTAAAAGTCTAAGTGACTTATCATTTGTTTGTAATCATCTTAAGTCATCCACCTACTTCATTAGTCGTGGAAATTTGGATGTTGAGATGGAGAGAATATCTCCCTATTTTTAGAGGAGAGATTCAAGGGAGCCTAAGTTTGAATTTCAAATTCAAGTGAAGATCAAACTCCTATAAAGGATGTAGTGAAAAAGTCGCGGGTAACACTGCCACTCTAGCTCACTCCCCGAGGCAAAATTTCATTGTAACTCATTGTATGTGAAGGTTACTCTATAGCCAACACCACAATACCTCATTTAGCTGTGCTTGGCAAGCTAATGAGATTGTACAAACACATTTATCAATAGAAGTATACATTCATCATCTCTGTTTTGTCTGAGTATCCTACTCCAAGTCTGTCAACTTCAAAGGAGCATTTCTCTGGATCTACTGAACCAAATCAAGTGGTCTATAGCTCATTGGAACCAGCTCAAAGTCTACTACAAGCATACAAAATTTCAAAGGATTTCATTCAGCTAATTGGGAGAAAATCGATTCGAAGTGCACACTGGTTTCAGTCTGCAGAGTTCCTGAAAAGTCGGGGGTGATTATAATTTTGCTAAACTTATTTCTCAGTGCATAGTTTATCAATTGAAGTGATTCCACTTGTGATTGGTAGCTTACTAAGGTACATTAATACTCCCAAAAGGAATTGTTCCAATTTTAAGTGTGCTGGACACACTGAGTAAAAGTCTGAGCAGGTATCACTACAGAAATAGAAAGTTTTGCTTGATTTTTGAAGTACAAAGTTATCTGTTTTGGTTTGATCATTACCCAAACCATTTCCAAAGTACATATATGGTCTCTTTATGTCATTTGGAAGCTAAGCTAGTGTACTAAGTATATCTGAAGAGAAAAGAGGGCAGGTGTGAAGCAGGTTTTGCAGCACCAACTGATTTCCTGAGTGCATCCATCCATCACTCTCAACACTACCAACTCGACCATCTCGGTGCCTAAAACTTGCTTGAAGGCCCATATTTCCCCTCATAGACTCTCATCTTTTAGGAAATCCCAACCTATCCCTACTTGTTATACACATAGAATGACAACCTTTGTATCTGAAAAGCCATGTAAATTAATTCCTAGAACAACTTGGAAATGGATGCCTAAATAGCACTAGGACCAAGCGAGCTCACAAGGTCCTAATAAATTGTATCAATTTTGTAATCCCAAAAGGGAATCATTCACTATCAACCAACTTTGTAATAAACCCTTATCTCAAAGTCCTTGTTACATATTGATGGATCATCACACTCATGCTAAGACCATGCACTACCCCAAGTATAAATATAGGCAGTCTAGTGACAAACATTAGGCACAAGAACATCAATGTGCATTATTCCACAACACATGGCTACATGGGATGCACATCAATATTGGAAAGGGATGGAGGTCTCATCATATTGAGATCAATGTTTGTTTTGATACTACTGTGTTCTTCTTGTGTAACAAATCATTGTAATGCACAAAGCATCTCATGATGCAAGCAGGAGATCCTATAGCTCTAGGTCATAGGCAACACTCGATGGACTATTGAACCCTTCCAGTAGAGGAGTATCCATTGTTCCCACCACATGGGCTAGCTAGTTTACAAGGGGCACTGCCCACCAAGGATCCACAAAGTGGACATATCGACCACATCAATGTCAAATCACATTATCTCCAAGGACTAGCAGGGCCACCTTCTAATGTCAAGTACATCTTTGAGTCAAACTTGGAGTTTCATCTCCATTGGTGTTAAAATTAGAGGAACTATAACTCATATGGGAGAAAGCCAGCTTGGCCGAGTACTTCACTCCACCATTGTCCAAGCCAAACTTCTATAGATGCTATTTTCTCATTCACACACTACAACTAAGGATGAACAAAGAAGTCCTTGGTACCTTTGTGCTACCCTCATTGTTACTTGATCAGCCCTTAAAGGAATTCAAGTTGACACACAAATTGGTGAGAGAAGCATTGAAGATATTTGGGATTCATATTCCATCAGATAAGGAAACCCTAGTCCCATAAGCTATTGAAGCATTATGATGACCTACACAGAGAGATGAGTCTCATTTACCTCCCAACCATATGCCTCTATATATAGCTACTCTAATCAATGAGGACCACTCTTTTAGAAAAGTAGTATCAATCGAGAAACGTCCTTTTCTAAATCAATCCACACCACTCTTTTGCGGATTGATTCTCCCACCGCCCTTTATCTAGAAAGGTGTCAGTTAGAAAGAACGGTCCACAGTGCTTCAATTCATGGAGATATTGGGCGAAACCTTGCTACCTATAGGATTTGAACTCAAGATTTCCTCCTTCCCCCCCCTTAAGACTTAACCATTAGGCTAGGTGGATTCCTTGTCTTATATGAACCTTTGCTAAGTCTAATATCTAGATCTTTGGCCATACACATGAGTGGCCAAACGATGTCCGATTCTAGATCTTTCTAAGCCGATCGAACCCTTAGATCCTATACTTACTTTATTACATTCTTGCCACTTGGGAAATATTTTCGCCCTTGACAATAAAGCCATATAAATACTCTAGACATACCCAAGATTCATGTACAATTGTACATGATCATCTCTATGTGTTGTTTCCCTGTATTCTTTCCCTTAAGAAATCTCATAAAAGATCATCTTAAAGGTGGGAAACTATCTGCATGGTGCCTACTATATCCCATGTATACCTAGTTTCCAAACAATCAATCCCATAATATCTAATATCATCAAAATGACCTAAGACCATATGATATATCCTCTATGGAGTATGAATATGAAAAATAGATGTAAGGTGCCAAGCTTTTAAGCTTCATCATACCATAATGGAGATAATAAACCATAGAATCCTATGAAATGTAGAGCAAATTTCCATAAAAAGTGACTCCAAACCCATCTAGACCTAAGATGATAGACTTAACCTCATGTCAAGGTATTTCTATTCTTGAGTGGTCATAAGTAATTGTTTTGATAAAAACTATCTTGTAACCTATGCAAATCCATCATTTTAACTTACATAAAATAATTTGGTAGTAAAATGAAAATCTCTACATTCCACTAATTTGGTTTGTCATTCATTACCTTTGGACTAAGCTTTCTTGAAAGAGCATATATAGGCACTATACAAACTCTATCATTTTCTCTTCCCTCTATTTCTCCATATGAATGCAAAAATAATTCATTTTGAGATTCAAATACTCCTTAATACCCATTCTCCTAATTGATGTTCAATCATCATCCTCATGATTAAAGACCAACTAAGATTTTGGTAACCCAATAAGTTAGATCTACCCCTATCTCCTAGAATTTCTAAAGAAAAGATTCATTACTCTATTCCCAATCTCACTAATGTCAATAACTAGATCATGTCATCTAGTCAAGGACCCTCATTGGAAATAACATAACTACTCTCTAGAGTCTTAGTCAAGGCTCAATCAAACCATTTACTATCTGATCTCCCTATTGTATTTGGTAAAAGAAAGTGCCAATCTATCTAGACAATCTAAAGCGTATATAAACTCTCTCCATCTTTTCTATGGAAGAGAGCTCTTATAGTGGAATCTATTCCACTCTACCTTTCCCTTTGAAAGAGATTCTCTTGAATCCAATTGCTCTTCTCATCCATAATTGAGAACATGTATATAATTTCTACATGTTTTTTCCTTCAAAAATAGTGGAGAATCAAACTCTCATGTGAATTCTTTTATACTGAAAACTAGAGTAAATGAATTATAGAATAAGAGATGTTTTCTAAACACCTCTTCCTCTAAAGGAAAACATACTCTATTCTTCTCCTACGAAGAAATCATATTTTCCTTTCCTTTGTCTCTTTCAAAGAACAAGAGCTAAGGTGAGATAAGCGAGATCTCTCCTCAATATCTGAGCTGAATCCCATTCTCTCCTTCACTTACATAAAGGTGGAGAACCAATCTCCCATAAACAATGGAGTATGTAGTGAAAACTGGAGAAAATAAATTCCTTCTAAGGCTTATATCCCTCTATTAAAATGGTCAGCAATGATATGGCATGATATCATAATATATAGATGTGTATCCATACTAAAGAAATTATATTTGTCAACCATCCTTTGTGCATGGATCTATATGATCCATCCACACTAATGGAATCATCCTTCCTGAAAACTATAAAGTGAGTATGTGATGTCTATGGAGATAAAAGCAACCATCACATACTCTATCGGAAGAATCAATCTTCCATCAACTATGAAGGATAACTCCAAATGCTAAGAAGATGTCTTCTAAGAGGTATCCTTTGATCTAGGAATACATGTCCCCATGAAGGATGAGTCCTTTTCTCCCTGGCCATAGAAGAAGAGTACTGAAATGAAAGTCATTTCCACCATCCCATACCAATGGATCCTTCTTCCAAATACCTATGCTAAATCGAATGTATATTCCACACACACACACACACACATATACATATATATATATATATATATATATATATATATATATATATATATATATATATATATATATATATATATATATATATATATATATATATATATATATATATATAATGGAATAGGTAGGTGGACTCAAATGAATCCCATATCCTTGAACTAGCATAGTTTGGTTCTAGTCAACATGTGACACTAGATATCCCTTTCTATTCCAAACTAACTTGTTCCTAGGTACCAAGGCTGAGTTTAAGTACCTCCCTCTAGATCCCAACATAAATATATGTATTGGGTACCCCAAATATTTCTCACTGAAGGATCTATGCTCAAAATCATAGAGCTAGTCAATAGAGCTAGTTCCATGACTATGGATTTCCTAACCATCACTCGAATCACATCAGCACCCATCAATGCTCTCTCATGAAAGCCATCTCCATTATCCCATCTAATTGATTTCCTTAGTAGTGTGGCAAAAATGCTTCACTACTTACTCAAGTGATGTGTATGAGTGAAATGATTCACTCTTTGGGTATTTATCATGACACATAGTCCCCTAATCATAATGTGATACTTTTTTTAAGATAAACTAAACCTTTTCGCACATTGGAGATGATCATAAGTGTATCTCCCTTAATCCTCTATGCAACTTCCTGAAACCTATAGGATTGAGTGTGCACATTCCTAATGGTGAAGGTATATCTCCTTCCTCTTAGCAATCCTATGGTCTAAATCCATAAGGATTATATGTGTAGGGATCCAATTAATAATAAAGTTTCATTATCAATGACATGTTGATGGTCATAAGTTCATCAAACTCATGAGAAGATGGATCATAGCTACATACAGTAGTACATGCCCATTCTTCATTTTGAAGAACATTAGTAGACTCTATCTTAGGTGTAGAGGCCTCTACAACAACCATTCTAGCCTCTTTCTTCTTTGCCTCTTTTGCAACCAATTTTGGGCAACTCTTTATGACATGACCATTTCCCTTATGGTATTTGCAGAACTATTTCCACTAG
Organism: Ceratopteris richardii; assembly: GCA_020310875.1. Classification (NCBI taxonomy): domain Eukaryota; kingdom Viridiplantae; phylum Streptophyta; class Polypodiopsida; order Polypodiales; family Pteridaceae; genus Ceratopteris; species Ceratopteris richardii. The sequence continues at coordinate 162,802 of MU260591.1, forward strand.
TCTGTTTTCTTCTCATCTTTGTCTTCCTTCTTCAACAGTGTAGCATTAGCATATTTTTGCTTACTAGTAGATGAGCTTCATTTACCTTTGCCCTTCTAACTAGTCAGGAAAGCTTTATCTATAACACACATAATGGGTGTGTTCTGTTTGGACTAATCTTCTTGCAACAAAACAATAACTAACTCCTCAAACATTAAGGTATTTGGATTGCCTTTCATCATCAATCAAAGAGTAGATGAAAAACTTTGATATGAATCTGGAAGACTGTTAAGAACAGTCTGCACAAGTGAACTATCTAGCAAGACTTCATTAGTAGAGATCAACTACTCCTTCAAATCTTTGATCTTTGCCAATAAATTTTCCATAAAATCTCCTTCATTCATATGCTCAATCTCCAACTATTTTTCAAGGTAACCAACACAAGCCTCATTTCTTACCTGGTATAAAGTGATAAGTGTATCCCAAGCATCCTTTGCTATTTTGCAAGAGCTAATGTGAGGGATAATGGCATGTTTGACAGACAAAGCTATCAGTGCATGTGATTGAACATCTCTACCGTCCCAAGAAATTTGCTCTATAGTAGGTGCTACAAGAACCATAACACGAAAATGAAATTGATCATCATCTTCAATGCCATTTGTATCACCTTCAATAACTGTATTTCCAGGTGTAGTAAGATGTTTTTCAACACCCTGCATAATATTCCATAATCCTTTTGCTACCAATGCATGATGCATCATATATGACCACAATGTGTAATTAATACCATCCAACCTATCCTCAACAACCAACATATAGATACATAGTTGTATTTAGCCATGGCCACTCACTGAATACAGTGACCTCTTGCAAACTTTGAGGCACTTCTATTGGCGAACTAAAACTTATATATATGTTTGACACAAACAAAAAAAACTGCATGCATAGGCCCTTCGATAATGCCTTTAGAGGTCGAATGAACTCCTAAAAGTCTTGATTATGCTCACCAATTTTTGTGAAATTTTGAGACTATGAATGGAGCGGTGTAAACAATTCCCTAGATTAAGCATTGACCTCCTCTTATACCGATTCTTTGAGTTTAAGGTCTTTAGGCACATGCCAACAACACAAGGAAGAAGAAGAAGTTTCGAGCACAACACAACACTGAATGAATTACCAAGTGAATGTACGAAGATAAGTAACCCATTGTTGGTGCATTTCACCCAAGCCTACATGCTTGATATGCTTGATATTATCCTCATTTGTAAGTCACATGAGTAGTCATGTGAACACCTCTTATAAAAGAGTACATTTTATCTCTTGTAAATGGAAAAAGAAAAAAGGAAAAGGATGGCTTACCTCATCCATGATGTAAAAGCAAATTCGTGGCTCTAACTACCTAAAACCAAGAAATTTAGAGCTGAGGGAATCTCTCCTAACTTTGGGGATCACTTTTAGGTGGAGCCATTCGAATTCGAATTCAAAACTCCCTCCAAGAATAGCTATAAAAAGAGCAAGAAGGAAGAGGCGATTAGCAAGCCTTGTACGTGACCACTTCATGTCATTTTGTAGAGATTGAAGAGCTTACTCCATAGCTCTATCATTCTACTCCCATTGTGCAAAGATTCATTGCCAATGTGGTTGTAATCATATGTGAATCTATACATTTATTATCATCTACTTCTCTGTTTTGTTCTCTGCTATACTCAGTCAGAGTAGTACCTTCAGAAGGTCATATCTCGAGTTTTACTGAACCGTTTTCAGTGATTTAACATGAATTGGATAGCTCTTACTGTCTACTTTCTGCATATCAATTTTCAAGGTCATTGGATTTATAGTTTTGGAGATATCTGCATTTTACTGCTCACTGGTCTATCTCTGCAGAGCCCCGAGAATGGTGGGCATGTTCCAGAAATTGATGAAACTTGTTCTCAGTGCTCAGTCCATAATTTGAAGTGTTTTAACTTGGATTGGGAAGCTTGCTAAGTCTATTTGCTATGACCAAAAGGAATTTTTCTAATTCCTACCAGGTTGAGAGCACTGTTCATTTTTTTCAGCAGGTGTATGTCCAAAAATAGCAAGTTTTGGGAGCTAGTCATTTCACAACTAGTCTGTCTTGACTTAAACTTTTGGGATGCATGTTCCAAAGTACTTGGCTGATATTTTGGTGGATTTAGGAAGCTTAAAGGGTCTACTAATCAACTATGAAGTCTCAGTTGGCTGGTGTGAAGCTGGTTGTAGCAGCACCTATTCATCTTTGGATTGCATCCACCATCTCTCTTCACAGTGGTATCAGAGCATAGTCAAGCAACATGGGAGATGGATTTCCATCAACAATTGACAAATTGGATCGAAACAACTACCCGGCATGGTCTCTAAGGATGGAGGCTTACCTTCAAGGGAGGAATCTATATGGATTCATATCCGGAGATGAAGCAATGCCAACCATGAGGAACAAAGGGCAACCATCACATGAAGAAGTGGAAGGACTTACAAATTGGTGTTCGAAGGATGCACTTGCAAGGTCCTATATTCTAAACTCAATCTCCGATTTTCTTTTACCTCATGTCAAGGGATGCAAGACATCAAGAGAGACCTGGAATGCACTTGCTTCTTTCTTCTCTTCCAACACTCGAGCAAGGAAGAACCAATTGTGGATGGAGTTCACAACAATGAAGAAAAGCCCGAAGCAAAATGTGACTGATTATGTCACAAAGATGAAGGAGATTTCCGACCAACTTGGAAGCATTGGAGAGGTAATTGAAGAGGAGCAAATCATAAGACAAATCATGAATGGAATCAAAGCAGACGACAAGTGGGAGTCATTCACAATAGCCATGGATTTATACATGGATATGCATGTACCCGACCTCAACACACTCATGGGCCAACTCTTCACTCATGAAGCAAAGATTAGCAAAGGTGGTGAGTCCTCAAGAGGTAATCAAACTTCTGCCTTATATTCTGATAAAGCTAAGGTCAAGGACAAGTCAAAGAATAGGAAGAATGAAGACAAACTTTGCAGGTAGAGGAAGAGCTAGAGGAAGAGGCAGAGGTGGAAAGCAAGGAAGGGGGAGATTCCAATCATCTCAACCTTGCAACATATGTGGCTTATCTAACCATACTACTGAAGAATGTTTCAGGAACCCGAGGAACTCAAGAGGAAGAGGATTCAATAGAGGTGGCTATGGATCAAATAGAGGTAGATACAATGGAGGCTACAACAACAACAACTACTACAACAACAATTACAACAACAACAACAACTATCAAAGTGGCCATAGAGGAAGAAGAGATTACAATAACTATGCAGAGGACCAAAGTCAAGAAGATTCATTATTGATTATGAATCTATCAACGAAGAAGGGTAAGGATGATGATCACATATTTTACATTGATTCGGGATGCTCGAACCATGTAGCAGGAAATGTGGCTTTACTTTTTGATTTGGAAGATCCTCATAACAAGCATGAAGTGTAGACAGGAGATGACACAAAGCACTCAGTGGAGAAGATAGGTAATGTGAAGACATCAGATGGGAATATGAACCTCTTAAGCAAAGTCTTGTATGTCCCTACAATTACCAAAAATTTAATAAGTGTTGGACAGATTGTTGAAAAAGGATTGCAGGTTAGATTCAATCGATTTGGAGCATATGTTGAAGACCCAAGGCAAGGCTTTCGAAGGATTGCCAAAGGAGAAAAGACAGGAATGCATTTCACTTTTGAAGTGGAAGATACAAAGAACATAGCTTTGTTTAGCTATGGATCTCAAACTCTAACAGAGTTGGAGATATGGCACAAAAGGCTTGCTCACATTGGTGAGAGGACACTCAAACAGATTTGCAGGGACCAAAGTGTACTTGGTTTGCCTAATATCACAAGGCAACACATGATTTATAAGTGTGAAGCTTGTCAACTCGGCAAGGCTCATAGACAACCTTTCGATAAGAAAGGATATATGTATCAAAATCCTTTGGATCTAGTGCACACGGATGTGTGGGGTCCAAGTAAGGAGCCATCTATATCAGGCTCAAGATATTATGTGTCTTTCATAGATGATTGTAGCAGGTGGACCTACATTGCAAAGGATTCAACCAATGAAGAACCTACCACATTCGAAGAAGCACAAAGCAAGAAAGCTTGGAGAGATGCAATGGATGAAGAAATGGAAGCCTTGAAGGAGAATGACACTTGGGAGCTTGTACCTAACAAGCCATCTATGAAGATAATCGGATCTCGATGGATATACAAAATCAAGAGGAATCCAGATGGAAGTATAAATAGACACAAAGCAAGGTTACTTGCTAAAGGGTTTGCTCAAACCCATGGTATTGATTATGAGGAGACTTTCTCTCCTATTGCAAAAATGCCTACAATTAGGGTTCTCATTAGTCTTGCTGCATCTAGAAATTGGAATCTTTATCAACTTGATGTAAAGAATGCTTTCTTGAATGGATGGATTTCTAAGGAAGTGTATATGGCACAACCTCCTAGATATGAGGATGCACATCATCCTAACTATGTATGCAAACTAAAGAAAGCTTTGTATGGATTGAAGCAAGCTCCAAGAGCTTGGAATTTCAGATTGGTGACTTATTTGCAGGACCAAGGATTCAAAGCTAGCAAGGCGGATACCTCTTTGTTCATAAAGAGGAATGGATCTGAAGTGATCTATTTATGTGTGTATGTTTATGATATTATTATCACAGGCAATGATCTTGAAGGAATCAAACAGGTAAAGAGTCAAATGAAGGAGGAGTTCAAAATAAGTGACCTCAGACCACTCACTTATTTTCTTGGATTGGAGTTGATCTACACAGATTCAGGAATATACATCACACAAAGGAAGTATGTCCATGACATGCTCGTCAAGTTCAAGATGGAAAATACCAAGTGTGCATGTACACCTATGGAGCAAAATCATAAGCTTAGTGCTTATGAAGGAGAGCCAATTGAAGACATCACAAGCTATCAAAGCTTGGTTGGAAGTTTGAACTATGCAACACTCACAAGGGTGGATATATGCTATAGTGTTAGCATATTGAGTCAGTTTATGCATAAGCCGAGAAGACCACATATGGAAGCGGCCAAGAGAGTCCTCAAGTACCTAAAGGGGACCATGAATGAAGGTTTGTTCTATTCATATACTTCAGATATTGAGCTAAAGGTCTCCTCAGATGCAGATTGGGCCGGATCTAAAGATGATAGAAGAAGCACATCAGGGTATATATCATTTGCAGGTTCAAAAATCATTTCTTGGTCATCAAAGAAGCAACCAACCATGGCATTATCTTCTACTAAAGTAGAATATAGAGGTTTGGCTAATGCAACTCAATAAATCATGTGGTTAAAGTCTTTGTACACAAATCTTGGACTTCATTCTTCAACACCTCATATTTTTGGTGACAACACAAGCTCACTACATCTAGCAGCTAATCCGGTATACCATGCTAGAACCAAGCATATTGAAGTCCACTACCATTATGTAAGGGAAAAGCTAATGAGCAAGGATATTCAACTATCCTATGTCTCTACAGATATGCAATGTGCCGACATGTTGACTAAAGCTCTTGATGGTGCAAAATTAAGTAGATTCAAGTTGATGATTGGCTTGCAGGAAATCAAGGACAATTGAAGACTTATTTGAAGGCCAAGCATGTTAGGCTTGAGGGGGAGCTGTTGGTGCATTTTACCCAAGCCTACATGCTTGATATGCTTGATATTATCCTCATTTGTAAGTCACATGAGTAGTCATGTGAACACCTCTTGTAAAAGAGTACATTTTATCTCTTGTAAATGGAAAAAGAAAAAAGGAAAAGGATGGCTTACCTCATCCATGATGTAAAAGCAAATACGTGGCTCTAACTACCTAAAACCATGAAATTTAGAGCTGAGGGAATCTCTCCTAACTTTGGGGATCACTTTTAGGTGGAGCCATTCGAATTCGAATTCAAAACTCCCTCCAAGAATAGCTATAAAAAGAGCAAGAAGGAAGAGGCGATTAGCAAGCCTTGTACATGACCACTTCATGTCATTTTGTAGAGATTGAAGAGCTTACTCCATAGCTCTATCATTCTACTCCCATTGTGCAAAGATTCATTGCCAATGTGGTTGTAATCATATGTGAATCTATACATTTATTATCATCTACTTCTCTGTTTTGTTCTCTGCTATACTCACTCAGAGCAGTACCTTCAGAAGGTCATATCTCGAGTTCTACTGATTCGTTTTCAGTGGTTTAACATGCGTTGGATAGCTCTTACTATCTACTTTCTGCATAGCAATTTTCAAAGTCATTGGATTTATAGTTTTGGAGATATCTGCATTTTACTGCTCACTGGTCTATCTCTACAGAGCCCCGAGAATGGTGGGCATGTTCCAGAAATTGATGAAACTTGTTCTCAGTGCTCATTCCATCATTTGAAGTGTTTTAACTTGGATTGGGAAGCTTGCTAAGTCTATTTGCTATGCCCAAAAGGAATTTTTCTAATTTCTACCAGGTTGAGAGCACTGTTCATTTTTTTCAGCAGGTGTATGTCCAAAAATAGCAAGTTTTGGGAGCTAGTCATTTCGCAACTAGTCTGTCTTGACTTAAACTTTTGGGATACATGTTCCAAAGTACTTGGCTGATATTTTGGTGGATTTAGAAAGCTTAAAGGGTCTACTAATCAACTATGAAGTCTCAGTTGGCTGGTGTGAAGTTGGTTGTAGCAGCACCTACTCATCTTTGGATTGCATCCACCATCCCTCTTCACACCCATTAGGGTTATAAGCATGTATACAAGCCAAAGAGAAAAAACCCCTAAAAAGGAATAAATGCACCCCGACATTCCTAAGTGTGCTCACACACATCACTACTCAAATATATCAACAACACATACATACATACATACATATGTACACACACACACATACACACACACACACACACACACACACACACATATATATATATACATATATATATATATATATATATATATATATATATATATATATATATATATATATATATATATATATAGAGAGAGAGAGAGAGAGAGAGAGAGAGAGAGAGAGAGAGAGAGACATGATGGAGAGTGTTAATCTCCAAAAGAACAAGTTATCCTTGATGTTAGAGCACCTCTATATCAAGAACAACTCATAACCTCAACCAATTTTGGAAATCTATTGCCAAATTATCAAGATTTTAACTAACTGTGAAGAAACTAAATGCTT